>OY757018.1:111776096-111793219 GCA_963580285.1 Lucinisca nassula | reverse complement strand
TCTAAGCCACTGATCGGAGTGTGACCAAACCTCTCAGGAATGATCCTTAGTTGGCCCTGTTTCAAAGTTGTTCAAATGGTTCCAGTCCATTGCACTTCTAGGTCACAGGATCCAAAAATAGATTTTTTAACTGAAAACTTAAAAAATCTTCTTCTCTGAAACCAGAAGGCCTAGGCCTTTGTTATTCATTTAGTACACCTCCACCAAGATTGTTCAAATTATAGACCTGGGGCCAAAATTTGTCCCAACCTGGGACCTACATGCAAATTTCTGAGCTCAGATGAGCGATATATATAAGACCATCATGGTCCTCTTGTTACATAAACTTACATTGGGAAAACCTTTTTCTTGTCTGAAAACACAATGCCCAGGTCTTTGATATTGGGTGTGTAGCTTCATCTAGTGGACCTCTACCAAGAATGTTCGAATTATAGCCCTTGTGCCAAAAATGCCCCAACCACGGGCCTTTTGGTTTTACATTGACTTAAATAGGAAAAATCTTTAAAAAATCTTTTTCTCTGAAACCGCAAGGCCCAGGTCTTTGATATTTGGTGTGAAGCTTCATCTAGTGGATGTTGTAATTATAGCCCTGGGGCCAAAAATGCTCCTGCCCATGGGCCCTTTGGTTTTACATTGACTTATGTAGGAAAAATCTTAAAAAATCTTCTACTCTGAAACGGCAAGGCCCAGGTCTTTGATATTTGGTGTGAAGCTTCATCTAGTGGACCTTTACCAAGATTGTTTGAATTATAACCCTGGAGCCAAAAATGCCCCCGCCCCGTAGCCCCTTTGGTTTTACATAGACTTACATAGGGAAAACCTTTAAAAATCTTCTCATCTGCGACCAGAAGGCTCAGGTGTTTGATATTTGGTATGAAGCTTCCTCTTGTAGACCTCTATCAAGATTGTTCAAATTATAGCTCTGGGGCCAAAAATTCCCCCACGTGGGGACCCATTATAGCCCTGGGGCCAAAAATGCCACCACCCTGGGGCCCTTTGGTTTTACATTGACTTATATAGAGAAAACCTCTAAATATCTTCTTATCTGAAACCAGAAGGCTCTGGTGTTTGATATTTGGTATGAAGCTTTGTCTAGTGGACCTTGACCAAGATTGTTCAAATTATAGCCCATGGGTCAAATATGGCTCCACCCCGGGGCCCCAATAGTTTCACATAAGATTTTTATAAGGAAAACCTTTAAAAATATTCTTGCATTAAACCAGAAGCCTCAGGTCTTTGATATTTGGTATGAAGCTTTGTCTAGTAGACCTCTACCAAGATTGTTAAAATTATAGCACTGGGGCCAAAAATGGGCCCACCCCTGTGCCCACTGGTTTTACATAGACTTATACACCCGGACCTCGTTATAGCACGATTCGTTACAGCACGAATTCGGATATAACACGGTTTTGGTTTGGACCCCAAATTTTCCCCAACCAACATTTATAAATATTATCCAAGGATTGTATCAGGTTTTAAGCACAACAACTTTATTTTCCTCTCACTTTTGACTGTGGTAATACGGTAGCTAACACGGTAGCTAACACGGTTTATAACGGTACTTTTTGATATTTATTGCAGGCCTCCAGCAGAGTTGAATACACAGTATATAAACTTGTTTAGCTTGACACGCATGATAAACATGAACTGCCATCGGCACAATCAAAAGTGTTGGCTTAGTGCGATAAAGAGACTAAAGAATTCAGTTACGCAACCGATAAAGAGACTAAAGAATTCAGTTACGCAACCGGAAAAAAATATTTATCACGCTCTGTTAAGGATCACTGCTCAGCAGAAATTTTAAACATCAATGCAGACGATGTGATCGGTCAACTGCAATAAAACTCATTTTCTAGAGCCACATGTAAAAGAAAGTCAGATTTATTCCAGCTTAAAAGCAAATGATAAAACATATTCAATATCGATTTTTGCGGTAAAAAAAATCATTAAAGACCATGTGCGCCATTAAAATCGTTTCAAATGGCTAAAATATTAAGGGTAAGACATTTCAAGGGAAGTAATTCAAATTTCTTGTAAGCGTTGATCATTGTCTGGTTCCGAACCCTAACCGGTAATTTTACCATTGAAATCTATTAACGGTACTGTAGTTCGGTACGGTCCGGATTCTCAGTAACAACAAAGTTAGCCGGGAACCAGCTATCAAAATGGCGTCATACTCGCTGTCAGATCGGACGATTTCTGGATATAAAACATGGTTTATCAGCTGGTTTCGATTGACTTGATGAGCCATGGTATTTACTGCCATTGATTAGTTCTAAAAACATTTTAGTCGGCAAATATGGTCACTAACCGGACCGCACATCATCTTGTTTGGGAAACTATTGATCACCATTGTGTCAATGGTTGATCTGTGACAAATATGGTCGGCGTTTATAACACGATTCGGTTAACTAACACGGTCCGTTGGTTGGACCCGGAGTTCCGTGTTATAACGAGGTTGAGGTGTATAGGGAAAGCCTTTGAAAATGTTTTTGTCTGAAACCAGAAGTCCAAGGTCTGAAGCTTCATCCAGTGGACATCTACCAAAATTGTTCAAGTTATAGCCTTGGGGCCAAAAATGGCCTTGCAGGGCCCCCACAGGTTTTTTATAGACTTATATATGGAAAACCTTTAAAAAAATCTTCTTGTTTGAAACCAGAATGCTCCGGACTTTGATATTTGGTATAAAGCTTAACCTTTTAGACCTGCCTCAGCATTATGCAAATTATAGCCCTGGGGCCAATAATGGCCCTCCCCGGGGCCCACTTGTTACACTGTGGATCAGGTGAGCGATCCCGGGCCATCATGGCACTCTTGTTCTTATTTCTGCGCTAAAATATAGATTGTGGGTACTCGTTAGAACAACCTCGATGAGGCGTTCCTCACGTGTACCCACAATCTATATTTTGAGCACAAATAAGAAAAATATCACAATTTTTCCTCTAAAATTTTTGTTTATCAGGTGGTAAAATTTACAATGCATTTGTATAGGCATGTTTTCATAATGCGACACAACAGCTTAATACAGTTATGTCCCTTGATTGCTGAAGCTGCCTATAAGTTGTCTTCTTTGCTGCCTAGCTCCAGCAGTTCTAACTGGCATTACGAAAACACGCCTATACTAATACATTGTAAATTTTACCATCGAAAAAATGAAAATTTTCAGATGAAAAATTTTGATATTTTTCTTATTTCTGCTCAAAATATAGATTGTGGGTACATGTTAGATCCGCCTCATCGAGGCGGTTCTAATGAGTACCCACAATCTATATTTTAGAGCAGAAATAAGAAAAAAAAAAGGTTTACCACTGTAAACCCCAGTTTTACGGAGATGTTGCACTGATGTGTTCACAGAAATGTTGCACTGATGAGTTAGGAGGCCTTCATGCGGACTGAACAAATTATTTGTCTAAATCGCGACGGAAGTAAGGGCGAGGATTGTGGCCACGTATAATCGATTTAAGCCCCCCATTGAAATCTTCCACTGACCGTTCCAAGGCGGCTCTTCTGTGGCGATTTATTTATGTTGTTGTTTGTTACTTACTGTGTGTATCACTTGTGTCTTTTGGTTTTGGATGGCCATATGGCCATTTTGTGGGAAAGTAACTGTCCTTATGGCCTTCCTTTGTTTAGGTTTCCATTATGGTCTGGTCGCTTAATGTTTGTATTTCTTTCCCTTTGGTGTCTTTTATGGGTGGAGTAAGTTAATTGTATCAATTCCTGATCTTTGTTTTACTTCTACTTTACTATATAAAAGTGGGGTTCAAGGGAGTCAGAATTATATAGGCATGTTTTCGTGATGATTTTCTTTAAACTTGAAGATAAGAGTGACATGAAAGTTTTAAGAGTTATTACCTCCAGATCAGTGATTGTTATAGAGGCAATAAGGACCACATTATCCTCTTGTTAAACTTTTTATGCCCCAGGAATCAAAGATTCGGGGGCATATAGTTGTTACATGTGGGTTTACGGCGTCCCGCAAACCCCCATGCTGACAAGACAACCGAGCGTGATCTCTGACAGGTGTACGGGCAGCTGTGGGGTAAGGCACAAGAAAGATGTTAAATGAATGACATGAATTATTTACAGTATCTACATACAACACTCACTAACACAAAACATCACAATTTGTTGCTTCTGTAGCCAACTCACGACGTCCGCTCCGAAGGCAAAACACTGTTCTGTGCTCGGAACGGGTGACGTGAATACCTACAGAAGCAAACAACAAAAACAACAACAAAAACAAAAAAAAGAATTAACACAAAACGCGACTGGCCAGTTTATAACTTGGGGTGAATCCCCCACTCGCGTGACACTTCCTCTCGCGAACTAGTAAAACTAGTCTATCAACATAGTTGATTATCCTAGGATTAGAGATCACGTTTGCTGATCAAACGTTTAGTGATCGTCCAAATAAGGTAAGTTGACCTCTTCCATGATCACATTTGTTTACAACGAACAATGATTTAGAAGAATCTGCTTCTATCCTGGTAGGCGCTGATTACGGCGGTCTGTCCGCCCTTGCTGGACCCTAACGCCTAGCGTCGTACCAGTACCTGCTGCTATGAAGCAGGGAGCAGCAGGTCACACATTGTTATGCCTGCAAATTACGATAACGGGACTAGAAACGAGTCACAAAACATACATGTTATATCATGATCCCCCTCCCGGAGAAGTAAGAATATGTTCATGCATATACCGTTATTGCGCATGCGCCGACCAGACATACAGGCTGATTAGTGCATGCGACAAATAACCGTACAGCAGAACTCAACTTGACTGTGTATCAAATTATCAGCACCCAGCGCTTGACACAATAATACTCAAAGTTCATGGTTCCTTACTGAGCACTACAGAAATCAATTAATGCTCACTACTACTGAGCATAATACTCATCAAATTTGTGCTCACTACATTATCACAAGTAAGAGGCAATTGAACAGACCACGCCTTTGCGCTACCTGGTCAGCCGCCAATTACAGGAAACATAACAATCTCTATTTCATATCCTTCTCCGCGACACGGCTCACAAATATAGCTATTCACAAATTCAATACATTAATAACAGATAGAAACTACAACAGAAGATTTTCATCTATAATCTACAACATTTGTTAGTGTCTCATATGGGCCAACACTGTTTGCCGTAAATTCTCTCTATTTGGTAGGCACCCCGTCACAACAGTCCTCGCGACGCCGATGACGCAGCTGACGTCATCCCCGCCGCTCAGGCCGTTATGACGTGTGGCGACCAAATACTCCCACTTATCATCATCACGTTCTTTATATGTACATACATGCACAAACTGAGTTATCAGACAAAAACGGCATCATTACAAAATTAACTCGTAATTCTTCTTGAACAAAATTATTTCTAATCAACGTGAACATGCTTGTAAAATAAAATTCATTACGGTTCATCATCACGGATAACCCAACAGGCTCTTGTATGAGTTTGCCCTGATGATGAAGATGTGGTTAAACCCGTCTTAAGTTTACGTCCCCTCTACACCTAATATCATATTGGGACGGAACCACGGTTTTCTAACCACAGCTAGTCAAAAGTCATGGATCAAACAAGTGACCCGGCGTTTATTAATTACATTCTACAAAAGGGGTCTAAAAGCCTAAATGAATCTAGAATGAGCGGGTGTCCAAACTTTACGTCTCACCAACATCTAGGGTCAGCATGAGACAGGACCTCACTTAGAAAGACTCATTCTACTACTGGAGAAGCCTGGGATCGATCCTGCGACGTCTAGCTGGCAAAGCTAGTAGCCTAATCACTACAGGCCTCAATAGTGAATTCAGAATAGGCTTCAGAAAGTTGGGGTATACTAGAAGTAAACCCCTCCAAAACCTACAAGCATGTTCATACAAAAATAATACTAAACATAGATTAAACATACCTTTCAATATACTTTCCATTTCCCCGTCACAATGTTCACTCTTTACAACTTGACCTGCTGCTAAGGTGTCCGCTTTTTTCAGGGTTTATATATCTATGAATACTACCGGAAAATCATGCCTACTCGTATTACCTTGCTTTGTTCGTGGGGAAGTGGAGATACCGGCCACAAACAAAGCTAGATAGCAAAAATCGAGTAGATAATGGATTTGCCTTCAAATAGTATATTTCCCATAGGAAAAATTGATGAAACGACCCTATAATCAATGACATGACTCCTGTCAAAACGAACACCCACACAACACGTGACGGGAATAAAAATCATATATGGCACAATTTGGCGGTTGGCGATTTTTAGGCAAATTCTATAGAACTCAGCCTTTTAGCGGCCCCCTGTATTGTAAAAACAGCTCTCTATAAACCACTCATGCATACATCGTATGATATGTGCATGACTTGTTCATGGAGCCGCATAGTTTGCGTACCATATTTCACCCAAAATATTTCACTCACACCGCCCTACCATATATCTACTAAAATAATTTAGATGTGCATAAGCACCAGAGAGGTTTCCTATTCCATCTCGTAACAAAGGTTTCCCCTTTTGGAGAAAAAACAATCAGAAATGTTTTTTCTTTGTGTACAGAGATGGAATAGGATGAACCTATCTAAACAAGACAGCTATTTACACAACAACCGTGCGAAGAATTACCTACTAAGGTAGTCTGCCCCCAAATTTTCTTAAGTAAAATTGCTATTAAGCTATGGTGGTTTGCCCCAGAATTTTCCTGTTCCCCTGACACTCTGTTGTTTATTAGAAAACGGATATCGTTTTAATCTTACTGGAGGTGGCCTTTCTGGCTTAACAGATTTAATTGATTTCACAGGTTCTGACATAAATGTGGTACATATAATTTGGTCTGTCTGACATGTCAGTCCTGCAAGGCGCTGTTCTCTCAGCCCTTCTGTTTCCTCACTCACCTCTGACGTTAGTGTGTGTGGGACGCTTACGTCGCCGTCACTTTCCGGTTGCTCTGCAGTTTCAAAACTGCTGTCTTCAAATGAAGACTCGTCGACGTCATTTCTGTCATGACTGTCTGTCGACAAATTAGGTTTAGAGATCAGACAATGAGACGTCACAGTCTGACGCTCAACATACTGTTTCAGTATATTAGCGTGATATGTGTTAACATTTCCATTGACGTCAATCTTATAATCCATTCTGTTCACTACCTCAACAACTTCATAAGGACCTTTCCATTGAAGCAATAATTTATTACTGTCTGTCGGTAGTAACAACAGTACTTTGTCGCCGACGTCAAATTTACGCGACCTCGCGCCTTTATCGTAATAAGCTTTCTGCTTAATCTGAACCTTCTTTAAATTATCACGCGCTAATTTGCATGTCTGCTCTAACCGTTCCCTAAGCTCAATAACGTATTGATACGTCGAAAGAACTTGCTCATCGCGTACCTCTTCAGCCCATAATTCTCTTAATATTGCCATTGGACCTCTGACGTTACGTCCATATAACAACTCAAAAGGGGAGTATCCTAAAGACTCTTGTGGGACTTCCCTTACCGCAAATAATAAAGCTGGAAGATATTTATCCCAATCTTTTGGACGTTCAGCACACATGCGACGTAACATCTGCTTTAACGTAGCGTGGAAACGCTCTATCAGTCCGTTGCAAATTGGGTGTCTCGGACTACACGTTAACTGTTGAAGAGAAAGAAGTCTGCTGACTTCCTTCATTACCTCAGCAGTAAACTGTGATCCACAATCAGTCAACATTTCATCAGGAATGCCAACCCTACTAAACATTTCAATAAGCGCTTCCGCGACACGTTCCGTCTCAATACTCGGTAAAGCTATCGCCTCTGGATACCTTGTCGCATAATCTATCATGGTTAAAATATACCGAGATTTCCTATCAGATCGAGGCTCAATTGGACCAACTATGTCCACTGCCACCCTCTTAAATGGCGTATCAATCAATGGCATTTTTCCTAGAGGTACTTTAGTGACCCGACCTTTCTGAATAGTTCTCTGACAAATATCACAAGATTTACAAAATCTAGCGACATCACCGCAAATACCGGGCCAGTAAAACTCAGTTACAACTCTATCCAATGTCTTCCTAATACCCATATGTCCAGACATAAGCGTTTCATGAGCCAGTTTCAACACCTTTCCTCGGAAACTTTGAGGGACCACAAGTTGGAAAGAGACTTTGTTACCCTTGGTGAACTCCCTATATGCCAAACCTTTTTTCTCAATAAACCTAGTTTCACCTCGGTTTAAACCACGACTCACAGTCTTGTTCCCAGATACAACCCTTTTCCTGATGTTTTCCAAAGTAGGATCATCAACCTGAGCTTGCTTGAAAGCCTCCTTGTCATCGTTAATGATCTGATCGGGAACCTTAAGTTTTCTGTAAGGCTTCTCATCCTGCCTAGTTTGAGACCTAGTTACAGCCGCAGCTGAGAAATGAGACATATCAGGAAGTTTTGATCCATCAATGTTACCGATAACCAAATCGTACAACGTATCATCCATACACAAAGCTTCAGTTTTCCCAGTGAAAAAAGGACAATCAATGTCAATCATTGCCAAAGGATACCTTTGTGTGGATTCATCAATCAACGTAACATTTGATTCCTTCCCTATTAACTGACTATCCGAAACCAAACTTCTCCGAACGACACAGCCTGTACACCCAGTATCTCTTAATACAACCACCTTTTTATTATTAACCAATCCTTGTGCCGTCGGTAACCTTGCCTTTAAGAAGTAACAGACACCTTCCCTAGTTTCCTTACTACACTCCTCCCTATCCGAAATCAAAGGATCACCAACCTTATTTTCAAAAATACTTCCAATCTCATCACCTTTCCTAGTTACTTCCGTTTGACAAAAACTAACTTGGTGTGCTGCGCCACGTGGTGTGCTATTATTTTTACCGCGTCCGCGAAAAGACCCTCTAAAATTACCACGACCACGTGTATAACCACGACCTACATTCTGCGTATTCTCATTCTTAACCTGAGAACCTTGAGTCTCTACGCGCGTGTTAAAATTTTCTTTAACACCGCTATCCCCCACTCCAGTTGCTCCTACCTCTGCGCTATACAATTGTTTCCTGTCGGGGTTCTTAAAACATTTAATTGTTAAATGCCCCTTACCACATATGCTACACTTGATATCCGGTCTACCACTCGGTTTGTTCGAGTCAACTTTGTCCTGTTTACCCTGCGCTGCGCCTCTATTATCGCGTTGCCCCTTATTAATGCAACTATATACGCCCCCACGCGCTTCTGCAAACAAATCTGCCTCCCTAGCCATTTCATCTAAATTACCAAACTGTTTTGGCTTCAGATGCACATACAGTTCTCTATTACATGACTCCAGGAACTGATCCCTTGCCATGAAATCACAGACAGCCGGAAAAGATTTTTCTATCTTTGCCATATTAAGCCATTTTTCTAAATAACTTCTCAGTCTACTACTGAACTGTATGAACGTTTCTGATTTCTCGGGCCTACTATAACGAAACTGTTTCCTAAATCCGCGCTCTGTCATGTCAAAATTCTTTAATAAAGCGTCCTTTAACTTTTCATAATCCGCCGCATCCTCATTTGACAACCGGTCATATACATCAAGTGCGCGCCCTTTGAGCAATGCACTTAAATACGCGGCCCAAACACTCTTATCCCATTTATTAGCCGTAGCATATTTCTCAAATCTAGATAAATAACTATCCATTTTATCCTTACCCTCTTCAAAATAAGGTAACTTAGGATCCCGGGCATGCGCCACCTTCTCAGCTTTTTGCTTTTCAAATTCTAGCTCGAGCTTCGCTCTCTGCATTTCTAACTGATTCCTTAATTCTTGGTGCTGTAGCTCAAACCCATGTTTTATTTTTTCTAAATGGGCCTCACTAATCTCTTTTGCCTCCCTTTCAGTCTTAATGCGTGCCATTTCAAGTTCCTTATTAACATTCAACATAGCTAGTTCATGTGCCCTTTCCTTTTCTTTTTCAGCCCTTTCCTTTTCCTTTTCCTCTAACTTAGCTAGTTCATGTACCCTTTCCTTTTCCTTTTCTTCAGACCTTAACCTTTCTAAATCCCTTTGCTCTTGCCTTTCTGCCCGCTCAATATCCTGCTGCTCTTTAACAAAACCTTGTAACTCCTTCCCCTCATAACCTAAGTCCTTTCCCATTTGCATTAAACGCTCCATTATTGATAACGTAAATCTCACGTTACTATCAAAACCACTATAAACTGATCAGTTATGATCAGTGATGATTGAATGGGCTTAACTAAAACGTTAAGATATGTGTTATACGCGTTAATCTAACTAAAACGTTAGTTATTAAAGCACACGCGATTTGAAATGTCAAATGCTTTCAGCACAGTATGACGTTGCGTACTGGTAGTCTAATATGACGTCATAAACTGACGACGTTTACAGTAAAATGCTACAATCCGAAGTTTCATCACATTACAAAACTCCGATCATAACAAGTCACCATTAATGTTTCTATTACGTCATACCTAACCTCAAGCCACAGCGTAAATATTAACGCTACCGTTATGTCAACGTCAGTAAATTGTTAACGTCACTACGTCAGAACCATGTGTGGGTAAGATCAATTAGTAGCTCCAATTTAACTTAGTAGAATGTCAGGTAACACAATTAAGTGGGGTCTACTTAAATTTTTCGTTACCAAGAAAAAGCGGGGTTTGCCTTGCCTTCCTGCTCAGAAATTATCGACTTGTCAGTATCCATTCAGTTGAATACATGGGTTTCGCACTTCATCAACGCAGGAAGGAAGATTCAAGTTAATTTCTAAATGTGGCTGTCAATACATTTTTTTTTTTTTTTTTTTTAAATTGATGATTCAGAGTATCAATGTGCTGTTCCACAGCCGGGAACACCAGCCAGAGATCAAATCCTCACTTTACTGACACCAAATGTTACATGTGGGTTTACGGCGTCCCGCAAACCCCCATGCTGACAAGACAACCGAGCGTGATCTCTGACAGGTGTACGGGCAGCTGTGGGGTAAGGCACAAGAAAGATGTTAAATGAATGACATGAATTATTTACAGTATCTACATACAACACTCACTAACACAAAACATCACAATTTGTTGCTTCTGTAGCCAACTCACGACGTCCGCTCCGAAGGCAAAACACTGTTCTGTGCTCGGAACGGGTGACGTGAATACCTACAGAAGCAAACAACAAAAACAACAACAAAAACAAAAAAAAGAATTAACACAAAACGCGACTGGCCAGTTTATAACTTGGGGTGAATCCCCCACTCGCGTGACACTTCCTCTCGCGAACTAGTAAAACTAGTCTATCAACATAGTTGATTATCCTAGGATTAGAGATCACGTTTGCTGATCAAACGTTTAGTGATCGTCCAAATAAGGTAAGTTGACCTCTTCCATGATCACATTTGTTTACAACGAACAATGATTTAGAAGAATCTGCTTCTATCCTGGTAGGCGCTGATTACGGCGGTCTGTCCGCCCTTGCTGGACCCTAACGCCTAGCGTCGTACCAGTACCTGCTGCTATGAAGCAGGGAGCAGCAGGTCACACATTGTTATGCCTGCAAATTACGATAACGGGACTAGAAACGAGTCACAAAACATACATGTTATATCATGATCCCCCTCCCGGAGAAGTAAGAATATGTTCATGCATATACCGTTATTGCGCATGCGCCGACCAGACATACAGGCTGATTAGTGCATGCGACAAATAACCGTACAGCAGAACTCAACTTGACTGTGTATCAAATTATCAGCACCCAGCGCTTGACACAATAATACTCAAAGTTCATGGTTCCTTACTGAGCACTACAGAAATCAATTAATGCTCACTACTACTGAGCATAATACTCATCAAATTTGTGCTCACTACATTATCACAAGTAAGAGGCAATTGAACAGACCACGCCTTTGCGCTACCTGGTCAGCCGCCAATTACAGGAAACATAACAATCTCTATTTCATATCCTTCTCCGCGACACGGCTCACAAATATAGCTATTCACAAATTCAATACATTAATAACAGATAGAAACTACAACAGAAGATTTTCATCTATAATCTACAACATTTGTTAGTGTCTCATATGGGCCAACACTGTTTGCCGTAAATTCTCTCTATTTGGTAGGCACCCCGTCACAACAGTCCTCGCGACGCCGATGACGCAGCTGACGTCATCCCCGCCGCTCAGGCCGTTATGACGTGTGGCGACCAAATACTCCCACTTATCATCATCACGTTCTTTATATGTACATACATGCACAAACTGAGTTATCAGACAAAAACGGCATCATTACAAAATTAACTCGTAATTCTTCTTGAACAAAATTATTTCTAATCAACGTGAACATGCTTGTAAAATAAAATTCATTACGGTTCATCATCACGGATAACCCAACAGGCTCTTGTATGAGTTTGCCCTGATGATGAAGATGTGGTTAAACCCGTCTTAAGTTTACGTCCCCTCTACACCTAATATCATATTGGGACGGAACCACGGTTTTCTAACCACAGCTAGTCAAAAGTCATGGATCAAACAAGTGACCCGGCGTTTATTAATTACATTCTACAAAAGGGGTCTAAAAGCCTAAATGAATCTAGAATGAGCGGGTGTCCAAACTTTACGTCTCACCAACATCTAGGGTCAGCATGAGACAGGACCTCACTTAGAAAGACTCATTCTACTACTGGAGAAGCCTGGGATCGATCCTGCGACGTCTAGCTGGCAAAGCTAGTAGCCTAATCACTACAGGCCTCAATAGTGAATTCAGAATAGGCTTCAGAAAGTTGGGGTATACTAGAAGTAAACCCCTCCAAAACCTACAAGCATGTTCATACAAAAATAATACTAAACATAGATTAAACATACCTTTCAATATACTTTCCATTTCCCCGTCACAATGTTCACTCTTTACAACTTGACCTGCTGCTAAGGTGTCCGCTTTTTTCAGGGTTTATATATCTATGAATACTACCGGAAAATCATGCCTACTCGTATTACCTTGCTTTGTTCGTGGGGAAGTGGAGATACCGGCCACAAACAAAGCTAGATAGCAAAAATCGAGTAGATAATGGATTTGCCTTCAAATAGTATATTTCCCATAGGAAAAATTGATGAAACGACCCTATAATCAATGACATGACTCCTGTCAAAACGAACACCCACACAACACGTGACGGGAATAAAAATCATATATGGCACAATTTGGCGGTTGGCGATTTTTAGGCAAATTCTATAGAACTCAGCCTTTTAGCGGCCCCCTGTATTGTAAAAACAGCTCTCTATAAACCACTCATGCATACATCGTATGATATGTGCATGACTTGTTCATGGAGCCGCATAGTTTGCGTACCATATTTCACCCAAAATATTTCACTCACACCGCCCTACCATATATCTACTAAAATAATTTAGATGTGCATAAGCACCAGAGAGGTTTCCTATTCCATCTCGTAACAATAGTTCTTAGTCTGTCTGTCTGTTCGTCCATCTGTTTGTCTGTCCTCAGAAACCTTAACATTGGGCACAAGTTTTGAATTGTAAGTGATGGGGCTTTCATATTTCACCTGTGCATTCCTTGTCACAAGACCTTTCCAGTGGTACCATAATTTTTGACCTCGCGATCTTGACCTTGACGTTTAACCTACTTTTTAAAAACTTTTAACATTGGCTATAATATTTCACATGCGCTATCCAGGGGCATCAGTGTTTCACAAACACATCTTGTTAAATATGAAATATTTTGTGTTTTATTGTCCAAAGGAAATGTATAATTATTTGCATTATTTAAACTAATCTCAACCAATGTGCTGAAGCAGTTGTCTCGTCTCCTATTATCAGTCACAAACCTTGAATTCAAAATTTAAATACATGTAATTTATTAAAGTTATTTAAATTCCAGTATTACATGTAAGTAGATGAAATAACATACAGAGTTCACTAATCTGTTTAAAAGGCATGTGAAAACAGTAACCTCAAGTTGCCCTAATGAAATGAAATTTTGAATCAAATCATAGTTTTAAACATTTTAAAAAATACTTTAAGCTTGAATTTTGAAATCAGATATCTCATTTCTTTCCTAAATTATGAAAAAAAAAAATACACACTAGCCAAAGGGCATGAGTGGCCCCCGCCCATCGGGGCTAGAAGAAATAGATGGGCTGCATGATGCTTCCACGCAGAGCTGAAACTGACCGCACATGAATACTGGTAAACCGCTCAGTGTATCTAAGCCTGCCCAGGCAAAGTGGTGCGAGTCGGACCGTCCATGCTAATAAACCCTATTGGTTTCATTGGGTGACAGGGCTTGAGATGTCATTTCATCTCAGTGTCAGGTAAAAGACCCACAAAATTGGAAGCAAGGTCTCCAAAATGACAAACAGTGTTGACGGGGATGTTAAACCTCAAATCAAACAAAACAAACAAACAAAGGACATGAGGATAATGTTTCAGACAACTGTAAAATGGAGTTAAAAATTGTTTAAAAAAAAATTAAAACCACTGTGACATTACAGAATATTGCCTTGTGGGTTTAAATTAAAGAAAATTCAAGGGAGGTTACCCTTATGTATCAAATATAAATGATCATAACTTTAGAATGAATGGGAATTTTTTCATGCTGTTTTCAATAAAATGACCCGCTTTGTGTCTGCTTTCTCACTGCTCAATACTAAGCATTAAAATTTCTTTGTAATTGCTCTTTAAATGCTAGCATCCATATTTGACCTTGACCTACATTTCATGGTTCACTGACTTAGCGTCTCCAAAGTTGCAATATGGCCTTAAGCGGAATTCTTTTTATTTGTCATTTTCAGAGCATGGAATGGGGCCAAAACAGAAGACGGAAGGTGGGATGTGTTCTACGTTGACTATGGCAACAGAGCAGTACTACCACCTACTGACGTCTGCAAAACTGTGTTTGATATCTGGAACCTGCCACCCATTGCCAAGCCTTTCAGACTTACTGGTAAGCCAAACAAGACCTAAGGACAGCATACCCTGTGACATTCTTTCATATTTCCCAAATGAGACCTTTTTCTAGTAATATAAATTTGTATTTCTGCCTTAAACATAGGGAGTGCCTGCTTATTAGAACTGCTTTATTAATCCCGCGCCACAAAGTGGAGCGGGGATTATAGGAATGGCCTTCTCAAGATACATAATGGGGTTTATGTTCTGTACAATTGATACATAATGAGGTTTATTCCGGAAAATTTAGTGTTATGGGGTTAAAATTTGAGTGATTGTGGGGTTAGTGGCTTTACAATGCTACATTATGGGGTTAAAATCTCCATAGAGTTAACATTGGGAACCCCAGAATGTACGTCTCATAAGAAATCCGTCTGTCCGTCTGTCTGTCCATAACACTTTCTTGTCTGCTCCAAATCTCCTGAACCTTGAGATAGATTTTCATTAAACTTTGCTCAATTATTCGTCTCAGTGAGCTGATGTGCAGAACCCGTAAATGAACCATGCCGAATCAAGGTCAAGGTCACAGTTGAAGGTCACAAGTTTGAAACTTGGAATTTTGTGTCTGTTCCATGTCTCTTTTACCCTTGGAAGGATTTTCATTAAACTTTGCTAGAATATTCTTTACAGTGAGCTGATGTGCAGAACCCATAAATGAACCATGCCGACTCAAGGTCAAGGTCAAATCTGAAGGTCAAGTGTTTGAAATTGTGAATTTTGTGTCTGTTCTATATCTCCTTTACTCCTGCATTAAACTTTGGTCAATTATCCCCTTCAGTGAGCTGATGTGCAGAGCCCATAAATGAACTATGCCGACTCGAGGTCAAGGTCACATTTGAAGGTCACGAGTTTAAAACTTTGAATTTTGTGTCCGTTCCATATCTCCTTTACCCCTCAAAGGATTTTCATTAAACTTTGGTCAATTATCCCCCTCAGTGAGCTCATGTGCAGAGTTCATAAATGAAACATGCCGACACCAGGTCAAGGTCATATTGGAAGGTCACAAGGTTGAAACTTTGAATTTGTGCCCGTTCCATATCTCCTTTACCCTTTGATTGATTTTCATTGAACTTTGGTCAAATGTCCCCCTCTGTGAGCTGATGCGCAAAACACATAAATGAACCATGCCGACTCAAGGTCACGGTTGAAGGTCACGAGTTTGAAACTTCATATTTTGTGTCCATTTCATATCTCCGTTACTCCTAGAAGGATTTTAATTAAACTTTCATCAAATATCCCCCTCTGTGAGCTGATATGCAGAACCCATACATAAACCATGCCAACTCAAGGTCAGGGTCACAGGTGAAGGTCACAAGTTTGAAACTTGGAATTTTGTGTCCATTCCATATCTCCTTTACCCCTGAAAGGATTTTCATTAAACTTTTGTGAGCTGATGTGCAGTACCCATAATCCCCCCCCCCCACCCACCCCCCCCCCCCCCCCCCCCCCCCCCCCCCATCGGGGCTTGAAGAAAAAGATGGGCTGCATGATGCTTCCACACAAAGCTGAAACCATCCGCACACTAGTACTGGTAAATTGCTTAGAGGATCTAAGTCTGTCCAGAAACCGCGGTGCGATTCGGACCGTCCATGCTTGTAAACCATATTGGTTTAATTGGGCGACAGGGCTTGAGATGTCATTTCATCTCAATGTTGGGTAAAAGTCCGACAAAATTGGAAGCAACGTCTCCAAAATGACCTATATTGTGTTGATGTGGACGTTAAATCTCAAATCAAACAAACAAACAAAAAGCACCCATAAATAAACCATGCCAACTCAAGGTCAAGGTCACAGGTGAAGGTCATAAGGTTGAGCCTTGATACAAAGTGCGGGGGGGGGGAGTGGGGGGGTTTGGCTGTCGCTCAGACTGCTTTCTTGTTCAGATTCTAGGTGTACCCTTTGAAACCCTACTTTTCTTTATAGAAAGTTGAGTTTACATCCAAGCAAGCTGAAACTTAGTAACGTTTAGTACTAAGACCAAAGACATATTTTTTGCCTGTTGCAGCACAATTATTGTAGTTATGATGTTATAATAATAACTTTGTTTATTAAAAGTCATGAGCATGGGCAGGCCTAAGTTCATCACGAAAACACGCCTATATAATTCTGACCCCCTTGAACTCAATTTTTATATCGTAAAACTGGTGTTTACAGGGGTAAACCTGATTTATCTTATTTCTG
>OY757018.1:111519201-111775896 GCA_963580285.1 Lucinisca nassula | reverse complement strand
GTGATGACTTCCTGTTCGCCTTTCTATAAACTATGTCCCATGATAAAAGGAGTCTACTCGTAAAGGAAAGAATTTGCTCCTCCTTCAAGTGGTGACCCCTATTGACATGGGAGACAAAAATACTTTTGCAAGAGTTGCCTCCCCTGAAAGTACATCAATTTCCCTTACAACCAGCTGTCTTCTACTTTCAGAGGGGACAGAAAAGGCATTTTTTTTTTTTTTTTTTTTTTTTTGGTTTGGGTTTTACGGCCCTTTCAAGATTATTTCACTCATATCAAGCTGATCGTTAATCATAGGTGGGCGAAAACCGGAGTACCCGGAGAAAAACCACCTGACCTTCCGTTGCAGAACTTGGCGTCTCACACGTGACCCGAGCGAGGCTCGAACCCATGGCGGTGAGAGACCTAATGACTAAGAGTCAGCGCTCTTATCCATTAGGCCACGGAGGCCCGTGTTAGAAAAGGCATTGCACCTTATTATGGTTACAAATGGTTTCAAATCACTGGCACGTTTCTCACCGAAAATTGATTCTAATGCCTGTGAACATAATATCTTTGTGGAGAAATGCATTTTTTTCAACCCAAAACATTGTGCATTATTTGAACTAGTGATTTTCCACTTCACACATAGCATGATTACACCAGTTCGTGGACTGTCAACAATTCCTCATACGAGGTGTGAGCAAATTTAACCACTACAGTACTGATTGTCTGTAGCTAATGTGTGTCTAGTCTAATCTACTCCTTCAAAGCCTTCGGCGTTTTCTATTGCTTGGATGAGCTTCTTTCTAAGGTCATGGTATGACTCGTATGGTGGCAGATCAATTCTGTTGAAACTGAAACACAGAAAGAAGACTGTCGGTATACAGGGCCTAGTTGTTCAACGCATCATTAGCTTAACAAGCTCGTTAATAGTCAAAATGTTACCTGTTCAAGCAAATACAATAACTTATACTCTCGTATTTTTGCTGACAAAAAATGAGTAGCTTTGAAAATCACAGTTTTTTCAACAAAAATATCAGCTTATTTGTCATATTAATTTATCAAAAGTTTAACATGTTAACGAACAACATTTTTCATTTCTATCTCCTGACAAGGAGTAACAAGGATTTTGATTTTTTTTCTTATTTATGCTGAGTTTGTATTGTATTTGTTTGGTTTTGGTTTGATCTGGGGCCAGTTGTTCAAAGCATCGTTAGCTCATTAGTGGTCATATTGTTAAGTGTTCTCTAAAATTTTGGTATTTTTCCTGGAAAATGTGAGCAGCTTTTGTATCTGACTTGAACATTAAGGTTGGCACTAAAATTGACGCAAGTGATGATGCAAACTGAACAAACAAACAAATAAATGGATGGAAAACTTAACACCTATATCTCACCATGCTAAAAGCAGGTGCAGCAAAAATGAACTCAGAACAAAAAGGGAGATATTATGGTTGCTGAGATATATGGCTGTTTGAAAAACTTAGCAGTGAAACTTGAGTTAGTATGCTGTCAATGCCACCACCAATATTCCAACAACAGCTTTTTGTACTGTCATATAGATGGACTAAAATCAGAAATAAAATTTCTAAACTTATTATAATGGATACTTTACCATGTGTGAGCTCTTGGAAGCTGTCGTGGATTGCCCCATCTCTCAATGGTGAACAACTGAGGTCCGTTACTTCCATACAACTCTTTGAAACCATTCATTGGTACTCTGGATGTCCCTGTCACAAACTGCAATAATCTTGCCCGAACTTCATTGTTCAGTGAATAGACAGCCTGAATCAAAAGCAGAGAAACATAGATACAACACTGTCAGGAAAGGCAACTCTTTCAGAATATTTTATTGACTGACTGGTTGTACTGGGGTTTAACCCTTTTTGTACCAAATGGAATCTTCCTCCTTATATATAGCAGGAGTCCATTTCAAAATGTAGGGGTGTCAGGTGTTTTCAAAAAACATTATTTGGAAAATGTCTGAACTTTTAGCAAACAGTGGAGGCCCTGATCAGACGTCTGATCTGGGCCTGCACTGTTTGCCAGGGTACCCATTTTAGGGTTTCTAGTACAAAATTGGTTGACATATGAACTCTTCTGGGTCAGTTGTGTTGTCTGCCAGAGAAAGGGAGACTTAATCTCCTCTGCTATATTTATATTTTTTCTCCCTTTCTCTGGGAGACAACACAACATGACCCGGGGAGCCGATTTCTGAGTTTTTGCAAAATTTCAAGGGGAGATAATTCAGCCAAAAATGACCAGAGTTATGGCCCTTGGTCAGAATGTAGCCTTTGTGATGGTGAATAAGTGTGTGAAGTCTCATAGGGCTAGGTCAAATACTTTTGAAGTTATGATCAAGGTTAAAGTTTATGTGATGGACAGACAGACAAACAAACAAATGGATAGACAAACAAACAAACAAACCGACAGGGCAAATACTATATGCCCCCCCCCCCCCCCCCCCCCCCCCAGGTTTATAAAATTGAAGAAACAGCAAGAGCATCAGGACTTGCCCAACTGCAAGTCAATCCCAGCTGGATGCCCAAGAGATGTAAATTACACAATACCTTCACCTCCCCCAACCACTAATATAGAACCTTCGCCTCCCTTAACAACCCATTCAGAATATATTAACCTTAAGGTGCCAAGAAAATCTGAAACTGTCGTCTGCTTATGTCGTCTGCTTCATCTTCTTGCAAACTTGCCAAAAATATTGTGCATACAGGCAAATAGTGTGGACTCAGATCAGACTGCTCCTTGTGAGGCAGTCTGAATCTGAGTCCACACTGTTTGCAAAAAGGAATTTTAAAGTTACCAGCAGACAACAAAGCAGACGGCAATTGTTGTGGTTGGCATCTTATGGGTTAATCTCCCATATTAATATGGGTAAACTCATAGAAGGAAAATATTTGCTCCTGAGAAGTACATTCTTTCTTTTAACACTTCATGCACTACATAAAATTCAGGAGCCGATGAATTTTTTTTTCAATATTTTTTTCAGCAAAGGGTTTGACATTTCATGTGAATTGTCTTCCTGGCAGAAAGTTCCCATGAAGTGTCAAATCTTATTTTTGCTGAAAACTACAGAAACAGCCATCTGCTAAACATGCTTAGCACCTGAAGGGTTAAGAGAAGACAATTTCTGTCAAACTTACAATAAATAAAACAAGCCTGACACCCCTGACATTGGAAATGGATTTGTCTAAAGCTATCAAGTGACAGATTCTAGGTCATATATGTGTAAACTGCTCATAAGCCTGGCCAAAACTTACTGACGGGCTCAACATGACCATCAATAATGAAACATTATATTAAGTAATTTGATTGGTTGATAGTCAAATGGATGTGGCAAAACTGATTTATTCAGTATGGCAAGGATTATAAGAATCTTATATGGGTGTGCGGGGTGGATGGAAAAATCTGTCCCGAGGGACACTGTCCGGCATCACGAGGCTTGCCGAGTGATGCCGGACAGTGATCCCGAGGGACGGATTTTTCTATCCACCCCTCACACCCATATTGGATACTTTTTCTTGCATGCCTTCCACTTTTTAATGCTGCAGTCACTTCCGTTACCAACGTCCGCCATATTGTGTTGACACTGCAGGAATGTTTAGTGACGTAAAGTCACATGCTGTGACGTCAACCTTAACGACGGCACATATGAGGTCGTAATCAACCAGTGCATTTATCAAACACGCGATTATATTCGACCAGGGTCAGGACATAAATTTCTATCCCAGGGTAAAATCACGGATTTCCTTGTCTCGTGTGCAAGAATGTAAGAATCTGATATGGGGTTCTGTTGTGGATGAGCGTTTCCAACCCGAGGGATGACCGTGCTGAGCGGAACCGAGGCTACGCCGAGGTTCTACTCAGCACGGTCATCCCGGGGGTTGGAAACGCCCATCAACAACAGAACCCCATATTGGATTCTTTTTCTTGCACAACACCTTCGGTAGTTTTGACAGCTCGCACACGTATATTGTTTACAAAATAAAAGTAGTGCGGAAGTAGTTCCGGCAGTTGAATAGAATTGAAGCGCATTTATGTTAGTTGCCTGGGTCAGAACACCAGGGTCAGAACATAAATTTCTATCCCAGGGTAAAATCAGGGATTTCCTTGTCTGGTGTGCAAGAAAGTGCATTCTTCTTGAGAGTGTTGTAAGGGGAGTTTACCTTCCAGAAGTTAATTATCACAGGATGGTTTGGATTATAATCTCCCTTGTATGCTGTGTTGGCCTTCCAGTCATTGACATCAATGTCTTGTAAACCACACATTAATAACTGAAAATAGTTGACAAATAAAACAATGAAATGTATAATTACATTTTATTATATACCTACCAAAAATACTGATGTATACCATATCACCCTACTCATATTTTCCAATTTTGTATCACCATCTTTTGAAATTAATCCATTTGTACCGTAAACCTGGCAAACAGTGCAGGCCCAGATCAGACGCCACAGAATGCAGCATCTGATCAAGGCCTCCACTGTTTGCAAAATTTTCAACCAATTTCCAAATGGTTTTTGAAAAAAAAAACACACCCCTAAATTTTGAAATAGACTCCAGCTATATATAAGGTGGAAGATTCCATTTGGTACAAAAAGGGTTAAGTTACCTGTGAGGTCACCAGTATTTGCTGCGACATTAGAAAGCAGCCATGTGTCATGTGGAGCCAGACATAGACATATGATGACATCACTTACAGCATTTACTACCGTAATTCCCTGTGTATACCACGCACTCATCTATACACGCACCTCAATTCTGAGTCCAAGATATGTAAAAAAAAAAATATTCCAGTCTAAAACATGCACATGCTTTTCCCCAGTATCACAGAATGCTTTTCTCAGACGCCATTTTGATTGAAAATGAAAGTACACAAATTTTGATTGGCTACTATCAAAATAGCCTGACTGGTTATAGGTATATTTCCCAGAAGTTATAGAATAGAATAGTGGTTAGTTTCTCTCTTGCAGCATAGGCAGTTCTCCGTTTACCCATAACGGTGGTGTGTGACAAGGTGACATTTTAAGGGTGCGGTTATTCATTTGTTATGAAAGATGACAATGCGTTTTCCCAGTTTTCTTTCACAAGGAAAGATAGAAACAGGTTTCTTTCCAAAGGTAAAATTGTGACAACATGCCTCCAAGGCAGGTGCTCCATAGCGTTATTGACAGAAATTTCTACAGGTAGATTGAGTATTTTGACACCTCTGGTTATTCACAAGTTCTCTATGCTAATCCCATAATTAACACCTCAGCGTGAGTCAAACATCTCACTCAATTAAAGAAGCCCATTTACTGTTAACAAATTATTCCTAAAACTCTGATTTTAAACAAAATAAACAAGCAAGTTCAATGCGAACATCAAAGTTTTCCGGCATCCAAACTGCCGCCCACAAATCACCGCTAGTTTTTTTTCTACACGCGATCGGTAAATGACGTCATCGTACCCCAGCAACCCCACACGTGTCTATTGTTTTATCTTAATGGGGCGTATCTGTCTCATAAAAAATGTTTGGAAACGGTAAAAGTATTCTCGCTAGCAAAACAGCGCTTTCCGTAAGCTCCGTGTCAATAACCAACAACAGAATACAGATGTGTTAACACAAAGAGTTCAACTTTTCTCGCCAAGTGTCTGCTATTTGGCGCCAAAACATAACCATTCACGAGATCGCAGAATAGTCGTAGCAACTCGTCTTAGGAGCAATTAAATAATTTTCACACTGATTGCGAATTAAATTTTATGATTGGGGAATAAACGCAAATTAGAGGCATAACTTGACCATATTTTCACACCTTATCGACACACACTGCAGGGTGGCAATTATATGACATGGATTAACAATAGTGTCATAATTGAACCGTTATAAATCAATACACAGTGAAAATCCAAATCAGACATCTGCGGCGTCTTTCTGAGGTGTCTGATCTGGGACTGCACTGTTTGCCGATGTCCCAAAAAAGAAACGTCTGCGGCGTCTTTCTGAGTCGTCTGATCTGGGACTGCACTGTTTGCCGATGTCCCAAAAAAAGGGCCGCGGGCATATGTGGTAATATGGATGCAAGGTTGATGTCTGAGATAGGAATATTGATTGCATTTTTAATGGTATGAATGATTCAATGAATTAATATGTCAAACGAACTTTATGAGGGTCTCAAAGTGTCACATTGTATTTGTAATGGGTTTTCGTGACCTGCCGACTTTTCGAGAAAAACAATGTCATTTTTCTATGCCATTGTATTACACGCAGGGGATTTTTTTCACCGTTTTCTGGGTGAAAAAAGTGCGTGGTTTACACAGGGAATTACGGTATGTCACAATTTCATGCATAGTAATGTTTGAAATACGACTTTTAATATGACTATTAATTTGGTTGTTGCCTGATGCTCTGTCTCTGGTTGGGCCCATATGAGTCTGTTGGTTTTCTTTTGCTCCAGCATTTCAGTGGTTTCTTGCTATCAAGTCCTCACCGTTGTTTCATCTCTGTGGTTGTTTGATTTTTGTGTTCTCAGAGATGTTGAACTGATGAGTTAGGAGGCCTTCATGCGGACTGAATAAATTGTCTAAATCGTGATGGAAGCAAGGGCGGGGATTGTGGCCGCGTAAAATCGATTTAAGCCACCCCCAGTGGAATTCATTTCACTGACCATTCCAAGGCGGTTCTTCTGTCATGGAAATTGGCCATTTTGTGGGAAAGTAACTGTCCTTTTGGCTTTCTACTATTGATGTTTCCATTAGTATCCAGTTATTTCATATTTGTGTTTCTTTCCCTTTGGTGTCTCTGATGGGAGCTCTAGGCTAATTGTAATGATTCCTGATCATTGCCTTCACTTCTATTTTTTTATTTGAAATATGACTTTTTAGCAGGAAAAAGGTATATAATAAACATATTATTGCTATATTAGCTTGATGTGCCACACAGAATCACATTTCATGGATGTTACCAGATTTTATGCACCACAACTGACATCTTGTGAAATATGTTGATCTGCAATATTCACTCAACGTGATGCAATGCAACAGATGAAGTTACTGTAGTTGTATTTATCATAATTATCATGTCGCTACCATTCCGCGATGTAATGTTTCATGACACTCATGACGAGATTGCTGGAACTTTTTATGCATCAAATAGGTTGTTTCTAGCGATACAAACTCAGATCTGCACACGCAAACGCTAACCACATTTTGTCAGCAAAAATATTAGTATATTTGCCATATTAAATTACGACGTATCAACGATTTACCGATTCTTTAACTAATCATGTTGTTAGTTTCAGTTTTTTAAGTTAAAGTAGGGAGTAGCTTAACCACAGCGGTTTCTACAAGCTCTATGGAAAAATATCACATGTTCTAGGCTTCCTAATAAAGTTGTGAACCTATCTCTAAAGCCAGCCTCGGTAGCTCTGTCGGATGCGCATCTGACTGGTGATCAGGAGGAAGTGGGTTCGATACCTGCCGGGGTCGGCAACATTCTTTCGAGATTGATCATGAAATCTTTTCTACGGTCATTCTCTCCCTTCTGCTGATTCAAGAAGGGCAGTTGTCAGTATCTGGCGAAAGAATGTGCACTGTACAGGTTAACCGCTTACATATAAGCTTGCCCAGGAAAAATGTGGATAGGTAAACTGACTGGCTCAAAAAATGACCTAAAATAGTGTTTACTGGGCTGTTAAACTCCAATACAAACAAACAAAACCTACCTCTAGCTCATTTTCATCAAAGATAGTGATCAAGCCATGAGGTATGAGATCACAGAAACCTTTCATAAACTTATCCATTTGATCCTTTACCCGTGACACAAATCGCCAGTGTACAACCAAACTGAAATTCACAGATAATATCAGTTAACTACTGTATCTATCGTAAGCATTCGGACAGAAAGGCCTGTGCAAATAGTGTAAACCCAGATGAAACGCCGTGTCACATCCGAGGTGAGTTCAACAATATGGGTGCCAACAGAGCGTACGTTCTGTAGGCAATTAAGTGAACACTAGGCGGGCAACTGCGTTGTTGAACGCACCTCAGAATCTACATTGTTTGCCACTCACCCAGCTATTTTTAGGCACATCATCAGGTATTCTAATGCACTTGCGTATGTTACGCGACGTCTGATTGGATAACGTCAAAAATTTGCGACAGTATATTCTGCGATATACTGTCGGAAACCCGACGTCATCGCGTAACGTCGCTTTTCATTGGCTGGCATTTGGTTTTACGCTGCTCACAGCGCTAGCCGTTTTGTGCAAAATAATACAGTTTTTAACAAAACAACCGTAGAAGTGCATTAGGATGGGGATAACTGTATTGCAAAATTGTGATTTGGGGAGGTAAATCGTCGGTTTTACGGTCGCAAATTACGTTTTACGGCTCCGCTGACGCGTCGCCGTAAAACGAAATTTCCGACCGTAAAACCTCCGATTTACCTCCCCAAATCACAATTTTGAAAACAGTTATCCCCTAAGTATACTGCACTTGTAATTTTCGAACAAGTATGGTCAGGAGTTGCGGTGGTCTAATATTCAGGGCAAATTTACTATACCCTTACCTTGCTGAATATTCATTAAGTCCACACCCATTTCTGTCTATCAACCAATCAAATTACTTGATGTAATTTATTGCTACAAATTCGTAAACTGAATGACAAACAGTGTAGATCCTGATCAGATGGCTTCTTCAGAAGCCATCTGATCTGGATCTATACTGTTTGCAAAGCCAGGGGTTGTCATAGACAGCAAGATTTTAATACAGATGACCTCATATTTGACATTATGCAAACACCCCACATGCACACTGCGTTGACTTAACATCGAATCAACATTGAAAAGTGGTATGTCAATAATGCATGCACACTGAGAAATACAAAACCCCAGGGTCAACAGATTTTTATTGGGAACATTTATATTATATTTTCTTGCACACAAGATAAGGAATGAGTGAGTGAGTGTTTCAGTTTTATGTCTCACCAACAGCTAAGGTCATATGGAGATGGAACCTCGATTTAACGACTCATCTGAAAGTCTGGAGAAGCACGGGATCGATCCTGCGATCCCTGGTTTACAAGGCAAGTAGCATAACCATTACACCACGGAGGTTGGAAGCCTCCGTGGTGCAGTGGTTACGCTATAAGTCGGATGAGTCGTTAAATCGAGGTCCCGTCATTAAACCGAGGTCCCGTCTCCGTATGACCTTAGCTGTTGATGTGACGTAAAACTCAAAACACTCACTCACTCACATCACGGAGGCTTCTACCAGATAAGCTTGGAATAGAAATTCTGTTCTAACTCTGGTGTTCTTACCCAAAATCGAATATTCTCGCGTGTTTGATAAATGCACATGTTGAATACGACCTCACATGCGGCGTCATTAAGGTTGACATCACAGTACCTTACGTGACTTCACTAAACATTCCTGCAGTGTCATCACAATATGGCAGGCGTCGGTAACCGAAGTGACTGCAGCATCAAAAATCCGTGCTAAGAAATGGAAGGTATGCAAGAAAAAGAATCCTATATGGGTGTGAGGGGTGGACAGAAAAATCCGTCCATCGGGATCACTATCCGGCATCACTTGGCAAGCCTTGTAATGCCGGACAGTGACCCTCGTGACTGATTTTTCCATCCACCCCTCACAGCCATGTAAGATTCTTATACACCCGGACCTCGTTATAGCACGATTCGTTACAGCACGAATTCGGATATAACACGTTTTTGGTTTGGACCCCAAATTTTCCCCAACCAACATTTATAAATATTATCCAAGGATTGTATCAGGTTTTAAGCACAACAACTTTATTTTACTCTCACTTTTGACTGCCGTAATACGGTAGCTAACACGGTAGCTAACACGGTTTATAACGGTACTTTTTGATATTTATTGCAGTCCTCCAGCAGAGTTAAATATACAGTATATAAACTTGTTTAGCTTGACACGCATGATAATCATGAACTGCCATCAGCACAATCAAAAGTGTTGGCTCAGTGAGATAAAGAGATAAAGAGATTAAACAAATCAGTTACGCAACCGAAAAAAAAATATTTATCACGCTCTGTTAAGGATCACTGATCAGCAGAAATTTTAAATGTCATGCAGACAATGTGATCGGTCAACTGCAATAAAACTCATTTTCTAGAGCCGCATGTAAAAGAAAGTCAAATTAATTCCAGCTTAAAAGCAAATGATAAAACATATTCAAGATCGATTTTCGTGGTAAAAAAATCTTTCAAAGACCATGTGCGCCATTATGACTAAGATATTAAGGGTAAGACATTTCAAGGGAAGTAATTCAAATTTCTTGTAAGCGTTGATCATTGTCCGGTTCCGAACCCTAACCCGGTAATTTCACCATTGAAATGTATTAACGGTACTGTAGTTCGGTACGGTTCCGGCAATCACTTACAACAAAGTTAGCCGGGAACCAGCTATCAAAATGGCGTCATACTCGCTGTCAGAATGGACGATTTCTGGATATAAAACATGGTTTATCAGCTGGTATCGATTAAAGTGACTTGTTTGACTTGATGGGCCATGGTAATTTCTGCCATTGATTAGTTCTAAACACATTTTAGTCGGGAAATACGGTCATTAACCAGACCGCACATCATCTTGTTTGGGAAACTATTGATCACCATTGTGTCAATGGTTGATCTGTGACAAATACGGTCGGCGTTTATAACACGATTCGGTTAACTAACACGGTCCGTTGGTTGGACCTGGAGTTCCGTGTTATAACGAGGTTGAGGTGTATTATAATACCTAGTTACTGACTACAATTGGTTTTGGATTTCTGAGTCATGTATGATTATCTAATTATGTACCATATGAAAAATGAATTTCATCATCATTTGTTGTCCTTTTGTTTTTATGTTACAAAACTGAACAACTTTCACTAAATGCCATTGTGTCTTTCAGGGATGTTCTTAGCAAAATGCACTTAGTAGTGACGTCACATAGTGATTGGTGATTCCGAGATGTTGCTTCCAATTTTGTGGGAATTTTACCTGACATTGAGATGAAATGACATCTCAAGCCCTGTCATCCAATGAAACCAATAGTATTTATAAGCATGGACAGTCTGAGTTGCACCGCTTTGCCTGGGCAGACTTAGATACTCTGAGCGGTTTACCAGTACTCGTGTGCGGTTGGTTTCAGCTCTGCGCGGAAGCATCGTGCAGCCCATCTATTTCTTCGAGCTCCGATGGGCGGGGGCATACTTAGTGATTGGTGATGTCACTAAGTGACTGGAGATGTCACTTAGTTATTAGTGATTGTTACTTATTAATGACAAATTCTTATCTCATTTCTAAATGTTAGATGAAGTGAGCTCTATGAGTAAACGGGTTAGACAGATTTTCCCTGCACTGCTAAAATAACAAAGATAGGTATAGTGTTTTCTTTCATGGCCCAAAAATGAAAGAATTTTTGGTTAAAAATTGAGAGATGCCACAACCTCTTTATTTATAACATCATTGTTTGGGTTCAAACCAGAAACCATGTTAGTTAAACAATGGTGTTATATCCAAACATAAATGTATAGATTGTAAATAGAAATGACCATTTACAGTTATTTTTCTATATAATCCATACATTTTTGGTATCAGTCTTTAAACAATGTTATATCCAAATTGTTATAAAGAACAGTGTTACATAGATGTTTATCTTTTTGATTTCCTGCTTCAAACACAGACACTAAACATATTCGAAACTGACCAAGATATCATCAAGTCAAACATTCAGGTGAAATTTTGTGGCATCTAGAAGGAGAACAAGGTAAATGTAGATGACAGACGACACCCTAATGGAAATGAATGCACCTAAATACTTTCTGCCAATTTTTACATGGGAGATAACTCTTGGGATTTCCTATTCCTTTTCTTTCAAACTAAGTTCCTTGAAAATTTGTTTGATTTGAGGTTTAACGTCCCCGTCAACACTGTATAGGTCATTTTGGAGACCTTGCTTCCAATTTTGTGGGACTTTTACTTGCAATGAGATGAAATGACATCTCAAGCCCTGTTGCCCAATGAAACCAATAGGGTTTATAAGCATGGACGGGCCGACTCCCACGAATATACACCCTCAAGGGAGGCAACTCTTTCTGATCAAGTTGAAATTCAAACTGACATCTCAAGATATTTATATACTGTTGAAATTGTTAGAATGAATGCTTATATTCCCAGGTTCAACAAAATCAAATGCACAGAGACTGTAGATACACCACTCAACAGTGATTACTTACTTGAGATATTCCATTTTATTTTGATCTGTGACTAAAATATGTTTGCCACCAGGCTTCAGTTCTCTCTCTGTGATCTGTCAATAAAATATGGTAACTACATTGAAACTTGAAGAACTCAAAAACAGACAGCTTGTTTAACATGGCTAATTAAAACTCACTCTTAAGGGGAATGGGTACACCTTCAGTGGAGGCAACTCCTGCAAAAGTATTTTTGTCTCCCATGTCTCCTGGGGAGCAAATTCTTTCCTCTAAGAGAAGACCCCTTTTTCGGTGGGACAGGGCTCATAGAAAAGCAAACAGGAAGTCCCGAAACTTGTCTCCCTTTGAAAAACGGCGGAAAAATCTGCCAGGAGTTCCCATTCCCCTTAGCCCCTACAAAAATCTTCCCATAGCTGCAGATATCCATATATTTAGGATAAATTAGTGAGGTTTTTTTTCTGATTTTATCGCGAAAAGTTATGATGTGTGTTCACATTAGAATCGCCTCCCTGAGGTGATTCTAATGAAAACACACATAATTCCTTTGAAACTGATTGGCTGAATAATTAATTAAGCCACTCCCATTTCTGACTTTAAACCAATCAGATTACTTGATGCTAATTATTCCTACAAATTCACAAACTGAATGACAACAGTTTAGAACCTGATCAGATGGCTTCTGATCTCGATCTTCACTGTTTGCAAAGGCAGAGGTTGTCCTAATCAGCGGGTTAAGGGACAAGAATTCAGCTGAAGACTACAGTAGAACTTCGAAGGCTCAAACACTGATGGCTCGTTTACCATGGCTGAGTCGAACCCGTTTTTGAGTCCCTAGGGAATTTCTGTACATAAGAAATAGGGAGGGTAAAAATTAGGATATTTCGTTTTTTATCTTGCAAATGTATGCTGTGTGTACTCATTAGAATCGCCTCGATGAGGCTATTCTAATGGGTACACACACCATACATTTTTCATTATAGAACCCAGAAAAAGATGTCCTAAGGTATGTCGTTATGCCCCCTGGTATTAGCCCTCAGTGGCTCGAACTACCCCTGTCTCGAACAGATTTTCATGGTCCCAAAGGTGTTCGAGCCCTTAAAGTTGGGCTGTATGTCATACCTGTGGGGTGCATAGTCACCAAAGGTGGATGCTTGCAATTCCTAGATGCAAACCTGCACCATGTAAGATTAATGAAGGTCTAACAGTTCTTGAGAAATGACCTTCAACAATAGGATGAAAGCTAGGGATGATGCAATAGTTCACTAAGTCAGTGAACCATGAAATGTAGGTCAAGGCAAAATATGGCTGCTTGCATTATGGTTGTCATTCCTAGATGCAAGTTTGTACTAATTTTCATTTATAAAGCTCTTATAGTTCTTGAGAAATGAACTTGACCATTTGGGTGAACGCTAGGGTGGTCGCAAATGTTCACAAAGTTATTGAACCATGGAATGTAGGTCAAGTTCAAATATGGATGCTTGCATTAAAACTGCAATCCCAAAATGAAAGTTTGTACCCAGTATCATGAATGAGCCTCTTAGTCTTCAGAAATGGACTCTTATATTAGGTTATTATTATACTAAAATGGATTCTTATTTTAGGGTGAACGCTACGGTGAATGTAATTGTTTCTTCATTGGGTTATCTTTCATACTATTGAACTATAGAAAGAAAATACCAACTTACCTCACCAAAATAATCTTCTTCAATAGAGAAGTAGAGTTCTAGAGGTTCAGGATCATTATCACGTATATAACACATCGAATTATAATACTCAGAGTCCTGAAATATAAAAATTAATCACGCCTATTGTGTTTTTAACATAGACATTTTAACATGGGGTGTGGCCTTTAAAGGTGCATTATTGAGCTACCGGGCCTCAATTTTTTTTTTTCTGGTTTTTATCTTCACTTCATACTCCTTTGTCATGTGTACACTTTTGGAGCCAAATACAGCTTAAGAACTTTGTGAAAATGGTCGTTTTCATTCGTGTTTACCCTTCGCTCTGAGCCAAATACAGCTTCAGAACTTTGTGAAAATGGTCGTTTTCATTCGTGTTAACCCTTCGCTCTGAACATGTGTTCGGAATTTCTGTTCTAAAAATAAATCTGTCACTTCCGCCCACACTGGCCACCAAATGTCACAGGGTTGGAAAAAGAACATGACTCGACCGGGACTCGAACCCAGGGCCTTTCGCATACCGTGCGAACACTCTACCGACTAAGCTACCGAGCTACACGGTCGACCTGCTACATTTTCCCCCTGCTTAATTAGATTCGTCCCGAATCTCTTCTCATGAGATTCGTCCCGAATCTCTGACGAATCTCTAAGTCCTATCCAGTCCGGCTGCGAGACTTATTTTCATACTCTTTCATGCCCTCAGACGCGGTGCTCCCCCCCACACTGGCCACCATTGTTGTAGGTTGCGCCGTACCCAGCTCTAGCCAACCCCAGAGATCTGGGCTCAATACACATCAACTGGTCAACAGGACACCCCACGGGTTCTCATATCGAACACTGCAAGAAATATATGAATAATATATTTATTTTGATGAATAATAATGTAAATGTAATTATTGTTTGTTTACAACAAACAAGTACACGGCAAGAATGATCACGTGACATGTTAGTATTAACTGTAAACATTTGTAAAACTACAGAGGAGTTCTATGCAACTAATTTTGTCTAGTCTATCATTCTACCTAAACATACTGTGGACAAGCCAAGGTGCGGACTATGGGGATAAGGGACCAGGGGCCTATAAATGTGTATTTAGCCTATGACATATACATGGCGACAGTATCGTCTGTGAGTGTAGTTATTTATGGCGTGGTATTCAGCGTCATATTTTTTTCCGATTCAGGCATGGCCAAAGCGAACAAGGCCAAAAATGAACGTCGCATAACGTCATATATGGGGATTCTATTTTTGTCACGAAATTAAAAATAGATCTAACTACATACCTGCCAACTTTCACGCATTAGGAGTGAGTTTCACGATTTTTCCATGCATTTTGACCTCACGATCGTGTTGCCAAAATAAGGCAAAAATCACGATTTTTCCACCTCCTCACGCTTTGTATTTTTATCAGCCATATTGTTTGTGGATAGTCATTTGGAATATCTTGGATTTCTTCACTATCTTTTTTTGAGATGGAAAAACCCGAGTATATTTTTAGCTGTTTTGACTATTTTTAACCAAAGGATAGACAAACAAATGCAAGTTGCCAACGGTTTTGAAATTTCTTTCTGTATGAGCTTGAACAGGGATGCCCTTTGCTGATCTTTTCATGTAAGTATGTTTGAACAATTATTTAATCTCTCCCAGATGTAATGAAAGTAAATATTTACCTATGAATGAGCAATGTCACGTATTTTCGTGACTACGAAAATCGTAGTTTTTATCTCTCCAACTAACAATTGTTATGTTATTTGGTAATGAGTGTTCTAACACTTCAGAAACAATTGTTTTGCAAAATAAAGGCTTTTATAGTCAGACATTAAGCACTCATTGCAATTGCATGAAAACTGTTTCTGAGTAAAAGAACCTAATTTCAGACAGATCATATATTCAGACAATCTTTAGTTATTGCAAATACTGTTAATTATTGAAGCTTAAGTATTATACCAGTGGTTTATTGCATAAAACATAAAATGTAAACATGCAATTTTTCTGAGTGTACAAGTGGACTGGAGTGTGTCTACTAGTTTGAAAAAAAAATCTCCCCCATGGAAATTTTGGAGAAAATATTCACCGCGCTTTATTCCATCGAAAAATGACGTTACACGCAGAATCTCCCCCATGAAAAATTTGAAAAGTTGGCAGGTATGTAACTAGTGTTCGAAACCTAGTTAGGGAATCCCTCTCAAACTCGTTTACCTGTCATCATAATTGTTCGCATTTTTGCATAAAATGCATTCATTTGTATAGTTTTAAAGGAAAATACCGGCTATATGTATTTTATTTTTGGAAGCATTTTTTTCGGATAGCTCAATAATGCACCTTTAATATAGACCTTGTAAATAACTTTAACACTGAAGAAAGTTCTTGAAAACAACTTTTGGCCGTAATTCTGAAGTAAAATGCCTTCATGTTAAGTGGAAAAGAGATCAAAGACTTAACATTCATTATAAAATTACTTCCAAATTTTCAACGGATTGTTTGTTTGTATTGGGGTTTAACAGCCCAGTCAACACTATTAAGGTCATTTTTGAGCCGGTCAGTTTACTTATCCACACTTTTCCCGCGCAGGCTTATACTTAAGCGGTTAACCAGTACAGTGCACATTCTTTTGCCAGAAACTGACAACTGCCCTTCTTGAATCAGCAGAAGGGAGAGAATGACTGTAGAAAAGATTTCATGATCAATCTCCAAGAAAGACTGTTGCTGACCCCGGCAGGTATCGAACTCACATCCTGACCACCAGTCAGACACACATCTGAGCTACCGAGGCCGGCAAATTTTCAACAGATATAAAACAGAAACAAGAGAGCCAAGATGGCTCTGAATCGCTCTGTCACCTGATTCCAAGAAGTCACAAAAAGTCATGAGGATAACTGACAGCCATCTTATTCCATGAAGCATACCACATTGCACTTAGATAGATGGTCACCTTGGCAACATAATTGCAAAGGCTGAATGAAACTTTGCTGATGTTTGAATGAAACTGAACCAAAAGCAGAAATGTTTTAGCTAATCCATAGAGGGTCACCTAAGAAACATTCCTTTGCAGTTTGAATGAAATTGGCCCAAGGGTACAGGAAGAGTTGTTTAAAGTTTGTTTTCTTTTTCAGCTCTGGCTACCATCTTATCCATCAAAGCAGAATGAATTTAGCTGTTTTTGGTGGAGAGCCACCCAGGCAACATTCCTGTGAAGTTTGAATTCAACTGGCCAAAGGATTTAGGAAGAGTATGCATTTAAAGGAAATTGTTGATGTTTTTCTATTTTTAGCTCTGGTGGCCATTTTGCTCATCAGAGCATAACTATTTTAGTTAATTCTGCAGAGGGTCACCTAAACAACATTCCTATGAAGTTTGAATAAAATTGGCCAATGGATAAAATGTCAGGAGTTGACGTTTTAAAGTTTTTTTTCTATTTTAGCTCTGGTGGCCATCTTGTTCATTGGAGCAGAACGATTTTAGATTTTCTTGTAGGAAGCCACCTAGGCAACATTCCTGTGAAGTTTGAATCAAATTGGACCAAGGCTTTAGGAAGAGTTTGCATGTAAAGCATATTGGACTTGTTAACATGATCTAGTGTTTTCTAACAGTATGTCACAGAATAAAATGTCACAAATTTATTATGTTATCCAAACACGTTACATTCACAAGCACAAGATTCACATATCTTTTTTGTCAAATTTGTTAATGCACAATAAAACTGCAAGTTCATACATACCACAGCTTCCATATCAGCTAGTGTAATCCTCTTCCCCAACATCATCTTGTAAAATGGACGAATAAAGAATGCTGAAAGAACATATGGCGCTTATTCAATAGTCACTTCATATGAAAATTGAGCCGCAAGATCACGAAACCCACAAGAAGATTGTTAAACCAACAAAGACACAAATCAGCCTTGAAACTGCAGAAGGCTCATGCAAACAGAAAATACCGATTAAGAGCCAGTTGTTCAAGACTAAGGTTGTCATTAGTTAACAAATTGTTTTGTTTGGTTTGATCTGAAGTTTAACGTCCCCTTCAACACAGTATTGATCATTTTGGGGATGTTGCTTCCAAGTTTGTGTGACTTTTACCCGACATTGAGATGAAACATCTCAAACCATGTCGCCAAATGAAACTAATAGGGTTTATAAGCATGGACGGACCGACCTGCACCGCTTTGCCTGGGCAGGCTTAGATTCTCTTTTGCCTGGGCAGGCTTAGATTCTCCAACCGGTTTACCATTACTCGTGTGTGGTCGGTTTCAGCTCTGCGTGGAAGCATTATGCAGCCCATCTATTTTTCAAGCCCCGATGGGTGGGGGAAATGTTGATCATTTAATATGGCAAAAATACTAATATTTTGGCTGAAAAAAATGTGAGTATCAAAAGCTGGGCACATTTTTTCAGCAAAAATACCAGAATTACAGATATTGTACCTGTTAGACCAGGTAACAATTTGACCCTTAACAAACCTGTTAAGCTAACGATGCTTTGAACAACTGGACCCAGGATCATCATCCATCCAATCTAGTCAGCCAATCTAGAATAGCTAAACTAAAGAAAACTAATGCAAACAGCATACAAGTATCAGGCTGCGCCAATGTAATCACAGACTTTGCCACCTGCACAAGCTTTATTGTAGATTGTTTTGTGCCATAGAAGGATCATGCTCACAGCAAAGATTCTGATCAGACTGTCAAGTGCGAACTGCTATTAGTCTTTGCCGGCTGAAGGTTTTGTTGTACCAAGGTTCAATTTTATTAAAGAAATTTTTAGTGAGTTTCAGAAACTTTATACGAAATGGCTTCCAAGACATGTGTTTGATTCCAATTATCATTTGAACAGTTCTTCATTGCCTATTCTACTAAGAAAGCTCACAATACCCTACTTACCACATGTATTCGGACACACAGGCCTGAGCACACAGTGTAGACATGCGGCATCTCCTCAGGGTCTACACTGTTTGCCATTCATCTAACAACCTTTAGACACAACATCGGGTACTTGTTCAAATTTTAGAACAAGTATGGCAAGAAATTGAAGTGTCCAGATACTTAGGGGAAATATGGTACATTCATTAACAGTTTTGTTTGTTTGGAGTTTAATGGTCCAGTCAATCCTATTCAGGTCATATTGAGCCAGTCAGTTTACCTAACTGCACGTTTCCTGGACAGGAAAGGCTTATACAAAAGTGGTTGACCAGTACAGTACACATCCTGTTGCCAAACTGACAAACTTCTGTATCAGCAGAAGGGAGAGAATGACTCTAGAAACAGTTTTCATGATCAATATTTTAGAAAAGATTTCATGATCAATCTCAACGAAAGAATGGCATGTGCCCGTCAGTTATCAAATCTGCAACCTTCTGATCATAAGTCAAACCCCATGTACAACTGAGCTACCAACTACATATATAACACTTTGTATTGCAGCTAATTGATATAAGCCATATCTCAGTCCCCAAAACACAGACTAATGCCATTTATCTGAAAAATGCTGTCATGGTACTATGTACAGATCCCCTTTTTCAGAAGATCTTTGTGAACAAAAAAAAGAACGAAGATCTTTATCAACAAAAAGAAAAAAAATCTGGAAGACATTAAAGTTGTTTTCCTTGTAAAAATAGCAGAAAAATTGCTAGAAGTTACCTTTTTTCTCACAATCTCTCCTACTTACCATCTAATAATTTTCCATGATAGACCGCCATGCCAGCTACCCGCCCTACAAACTCAAAGTAGGTCATGTGATCTTCATTGTATATTCCTGACAACGGATTGATCTGTAGTGTATAATTGTCTCTGAAAACAAGTTTCTTATGTCAGTTTCATGTAAACAGATAAAGTTGGTGTTTTGTGATAACTGAAAGAGAGTTTTTGTCAATTCTCCATAAAAACCTATGTTGTGGTATGAATACCCACAACATGTTTATATGGAGAAATAAGGAAACCTATACTTCAATTATCACAAAATACACACTTTATCTGTTGTAATGTCAGTTTTGTCCCATTTGTACTGAATAAAGATAATAAAAGATAAAGAATCTTTACTTAACATCGCATATCAGAAACAAATAACATAAGCTCTGCAGAGCTTTCATTGTGACAAACAAAGTATCCTTTAACAAATACTTACCTGCCTTCATTTATCTTCCCAGGACTACCCCTGATAATAACAGTGTCAGCCAAAGGAGCACCTTATACCATTTGCTCACCCCTTTGGTATGGTGTGGCCGGGGACTGAAGTGAAGATGTCGTTTGAAGATAATTTCAAGATGGCCACCATGGTGGCCATCTTGGAAATCCAAATGGAACCATTGTAGCAAATCTGAATGTCCATGTCACCAGGAAGCTTCCCTCTATGTATCAGCTTAATCAGACTTCTGGTTCCAGAGGAGCTGTCGAAAATGTTAAAAGTTAATGACAGAGACGCACGGACAATGGACGGACAGACGACGGACAACAGGCCAAGGCACATGCTGACCTGGAGAAGCTCCAAGTGAGCTTTACTCCAGGTGAGCTAACACTAAACAAGACAACACCTAAAATTGTCTTGGAACTGACCAAAATGGATTAATCCATTTTTTGCCTAAATCAATTGTACTGTATAGAATCTTTAATCTTATTTATAGCAGGAGTATAGTACAAAATTTAGGGTTGTCAGATTGTGTTACCTTTAAAGATCGTTTAGAAAATGGCTTAACTTTTGGCAAAGGGTGAAAGCACTACAATCTGGGGCATATGATCTGGGCTTGCACTCTTTGCCACTATCCTATTTTGGGGGTTTCCATGCAATACGGGTTAATTGGTGGCCACTTTGATGGTTTTAAATTAAAAAGAAAAAGAAAACTTACGTGGCTGAATATTCAAACAGTCCATAGTATGGATTAAACATTTCCTTAGACAAAAGATAAAACCATTCCCTGGCAACACCACCATAATCGAGGCCAACTTCTCCATCAAACTCTATCCATAACCTGAAATCAGAAAAACAACACTAAGGTAAGCATGTTACGACAGAGAAAGAACCTTGACCACTTTTCAACAATCTTGTTTTCACAAGTTTACTGGAACTATACCCCAACCTCTTTTTAACACTATTGTGCAGGGGCCAGTTGTTCAAAACTAACAATGACGTTAGTTAACCAATCATTAAAACTTTGATCATTTACAATTTGGCAAAAATGCAAATATTTTTGCTAAAAAAATGGGAACAGCTGCTCTCATTTTTATCAGGAAAAATCTACTAAACTACAAATTGGACTTAGTAGAACAGTTAACATTTTGAGCTTGTTAAGCAAACAGTGCTTTGCACAACTGGGCCCAGATCAGAAATTATGCCAGTTAAACAACTATGTTATATCCAGATTATATGAAAAATCACTGTTTATGCTCGTTTTTCTCTAAATTCTATACATCTTTGGAATCTATCTTTAAACCATATTGAATCAAAAACTGTTAAAACTAGAAACGGTCTTTGTAAAACACTATGCCCCCAACCATATGGTTGTCCTTAAATGCCAAAATTTTCAAAAGGCCATAATTGAAGAACAAGATTTCATCCATTTTTTTTTTCCAAAATTTGGTCAAAATTAACCCTTATCTTGCTGAATATTCATTTAAGCCACACCCATTTCTGTCTATCAACCAATCAAATTACTTGATGTAATTTATTGCTACAAATTCATAAACTGAATGCCAAACAGTGTAGATCCTGATCAGATGGCTTCTGAAGAAGCCATCTGATCTTGATCTACACTGTTTGCAAAGATAGGGGTTGTCGTGAACAGCAAGATAAGGATTAATCACATAAACTTCTTATCACTTCCAATCCATTCATCATCTTTCATGGCTCTAGCTTCAACAGTTTGAGGTATTTATTTTCTCATGAGGAATCCATATATAGAGGATCTTACATGAGTGTTCATGTATTATTGAATTTATTAAACGAGTTGAGGAAAAGGGATAAAATGCGAGGCTCTGCCGAGCATTTTATCCCTTTTCCTCAACGAGTTTAATATATTCAATAATGCATGAGCATGAATGCAAGATTCTATTTATCATATGACATTTAAAACGCATTTTATTCACGATTGTTTACAAAAATGTCAATATTCCGCAATTAGCAAACGCGACGTCGTTATGGACGTCGTACATGTAACGTTACTGGACGTATCTAACTAATTTGCATATTTAATCCACTAGTGGATTATCGAAAATAATACATGACGTTATTACACTCTCAGACGTGACATCATATGATAAATGAAATTTCAAAACCCTGGCAAACATGGTGCTAAAGTTATGCCATGCAAGGGGTGGTGCATTAGCTCTTCCTGGATTTCAACTGGCAAGAAATTTGCATTGAAATAATGAAAGCTTAACCCTTATCTTGCTGTTCACGACAACCCCTATCTTTGCAAACAGTGTTGATCCAGATCAGATGGCTTCTGAAGAAGCCATCTGATCAGGATCTACACTGTTGTTTTACATTCAGTTTATGAATTTGTAGGAATAAATTACATCAAGTAATTTGATTGGTTTAAAGTCAGAAATGGGTGTGGCTTAATTGAATATTCAGCAAGAGAAGGGTTAAAATGCAACACTATTTCACCACTATCTAAACTTTCAAAATCCTCAGTTCTGGTGCAGGGTATGAAGGCACTAGATTTCAATGTTGCACACAACCACTCAGGAACACTCTTTTAATTGAAATTTAAACTTTACATTAATATAAAGCTCAATAGTTAACCGATTGTATGTGGGAAACCCCTAAAGTGGTACCTTGGCAAACAGTGCCGGTCCAGATCAGATGTCGCAGAATGTGGTGTCTCATCAGGGCCTGCACTATTTGCTGACAGAATTTTCCATAAAAAATAGAATAAAAAAAAAAAAAAAAAATAGGCCTCACACCCCTTATATGACAAATGGACTTGTCCAACATATAGCAATTGTAAGGACTTCGGGTCTAACAACGAATAATCTGCAAGACATGCGCCTCCATATTGTTTCTTTTCTTTTATTATCATTGTAACATCATTGTAATGGCATTCTAATTGTGATGTAATGGCGATTCTATAGAATTATGCAAAAATAAACCAATTCCAGAACTACATAATAAACAGAATTCAATTATAGATAGTTAATTTTCAACTAATTTGATCTTTAATTTGCATTCCAAGATTTAAATGAACTTAGCATTATTCCTGAATTTCATAATACATCTTTCAACTAGAGCTGTCAGTGAAACTGACTAGGGCCCCGGCAGCGCTATCAGAAATTTGTGGACGGACAGACGGACGGACAGAGTGATTACTATAGGGCACCCACACTTTCAGTGCGGGGCCCTAATAAGAACACTTAAATGAACTAGATTATTGTTTGGTAATATTAGAATATGCCACCTTTTAGTTCCTCGAAATCCATAAAATGTCAACTGCTACAGTACAACGTCTTAACTTGTTGTCAAGGTAATCACATTTTTAGCGTGGAGACATCACAAGACTAGACTTAAAGACAGGATTTTCATGCCGGGGGGGGGGGGGGGGGTCTGGTTCCCAGCTTAAACATGTACAGGTAACCAGCAGATAAAAGTAGGTGTGGCTTGGTCTTGGTGGGCTGGCTACCTATAGGGGCCATAAAACTGATAAGGATTATAGGATATAATTGACTGTAATAATCAGCTGCTGTCCATATATTTATCAAACAAATACCTTCAAAAAAATGGACATAAATTATGCTTCATAAACAAAGATTTATTTATTTATTTATTAACATTCAAACAGAAAAAAAATCTAGTTTTGTGTAGTAGAAAATAAAATAGCAAACTTGACTGAAATCAGAAAACGATTTTATCTGAATGTCAATTTAGCTTTGGAAGAAATATAATGTGTGTTTTCATATTTTTCTCTGCACATAATAACCTCTCTGTAACATGATTCACTGTAAAAAGATTTTGGAATATAACACAGTTCTAACAGATATCCCAAAAATCGTTAGAACCGCCTCATTGATCATTTGTATGTGTAAAATGCTAATCCTAGTACTCATTAGAAATAGACCTTGTACAAACACTATATTGGCCCCCGCCCATCGGGGCTTGAAGAAATATATGGGCTGCATGATGCTTCCACGCAGAGCTGAAACCGACCGGCACACAAGTACTAGTAAACAGCTTAGAGGATCTAAGCCTGCTCAGGCAAAGCGGTGAGAGTCGGCCCGTCCATGCTTATAAACCCTATTGGTTTCATTGGGAGACAGGGCTTGAGATGTCATTTCATCTCAATGTCGGGTAAAATTCCCACAAAGTCCCCCAATGTCTCCAAAATGACCTTTACAGTGTTGACAGGGGCGTTAAACATCAAACAAACAAACACTATAGTATATTATGGGGGCTCATTTGAATTGCCTCATTGAGGTCATACAAATGTATACCCTCACTTAATAGTATATTGTGGTAGCTCATTAGAACTGCCTGATTAAGACCATTCTAATGAGCACCCAAAATCCATATTTTATTTAAAAAAAAATCTAAACTGAGATTAGAATGAGATAAGTCTGGACATCTGTTTTATTCATTCAGCCATTCCATCATTTGTTTAGCTGTGTCAATTTTATTTAATTTATTTTACTAATACTGCCTGTGTATAATTCATTTTACTTTTTATTTCTCTTCTTCTATAAGAAGACAAACAAGAAGAAGAATGGAAAAATCTTTCTATTATATCAAATTTAAAAACAATTCTTTCATTCAAACATTATTTATTTATTTTCTATAGTGTCAACCAATAATTTTTCAACAAATTTGAAGCTTTAATTTTTATTATTTAATTTTTTTTTTGTTTTTTGGTATATTAGAACTAAATATGCTATAAAATTAACCTTTATGAAATATGTTTGTATTTTGTTTCTTTGTAATTTAAAATAAAAACAAGAGGGCCCAGAGGGCCCTGGTTCGCTCACCTGATCCAATGTATAATAAATGAGCCCCAGGCAGAGTCAATTTTGGCCCCAGGGCTATAATTTGAACAATCTTGGTAGAGGTCCACAAGATGAAGCTTCATATCGAATATGAAAGACCTGGGCTTTGTGGTTTCAGAGAGGAAGATTTTAAATGTTTACCCTGCATAAAGAAGTCTATGTAAAACAAGATTTTCCCTAAATAAGTCTATGTAAAACCAAAGGGCCCCAGAGCAGGGGCATTTTTGGCCCCAGGGCTATAATTTGAACAATCTTGGTAGAGGTCCACTAGCTAAAGCTTCATAACAAATATCAAAGACCTAAGCCTTGTGGTTTCAGAGAAGAAGATTTTTAAAGATTTTCCCTATATAAGTCTATGTAAAACCAAAGGGCCACATGGCGGGGGCATTTTTGGTCTCAGGGCTATAATTTGAACAATCTTGGTAGAGGTCCACTAGCTGAAGCTTCATAATAAATATCAAAGACCTAAGCCTTGTGGTTTCAGAGAAGAAAATTTTTCAAGATTTTCCCTATATTAGTCTATGTAAAACCAAAGGGCCCTTGAGCAGGGGCATTTTCGGCCCCAGGGCTATAATTTGAACAATCTTGGTAGAGGTCCACAAGATGAAGCTTCATATCAAATATCAAAGACCCGGGCCTTGCAGTTTCAGAAAAGAAGATTTTTAAAGATTTTCCCTATATAAGCCTATGTAAAACCAAAGGGCCCCAGCATTATAATTTGAACAATCTTGGTAGGGGTCCACTAGATGAAGCTTCATACCAAATATCAAAGACCTGGGCCTTGTGGTTTCAGAGAAGATTTTTAAAGATTTTCCCTGTATAAGCCCATGTAAATTCAAAGGGCCCCGGTGCGGGGGCATTTTTATCTCCGGCACTATAATTTGAACAATCTTGGTAGGGGTCCACTAGATGAAGCTTCATACCAAACATCAAAGACCTGGGCCTTGCGGTTTCAGAGAAGAATATTTTTAAAGATTTTCCCTATATAAGCCCATGTAAACCCAAAGGGCCCCGGTGCGGGGGCATTTTCGGCCCCAGCACAATAATTTGAACAATCTTGGTAGGGGTCCACTAGATGAAGCTTCATACCAAATATCAATGTCCTGGGCCTTGTGGTTTCAGAGAAGAAGATTTTTTAAGTTTTCAGTGAAAAAAATCTATTTTTGGCTCCTGTGACCTATATGTGCAACGGACCGGAACCATTTGAACAACTTTGAAAGGGGACCACCTAAGGATCATTCCTGTGAAGTTTGGTCAAAATCTGATCAGTGGTTTAGGAGGAGATGTCGTTTAAAGGAAAAGTTTACGGACGCACGGACGCACGCACGACGGACGACGGACAAAAAGTGATCCCAAAAGCTCACCTTGTCACTACGTGACAGGTGAGCTAAAAAACAATAGGGCCATGATGGCCCTGGATCGCTCACCTGATCCATAGGGTATCAAGTGGGACCCTGGGAGAGCCATTATTGGCCCAGGCTATAATATGAAATGGGACCAAAGGGCTAGGAGGAGATGTTGTTTAAAGGTATTTCTATTTTTAGCTCTGGTGGCCATTTTGTTCAGCGGAGTGGAACCATTAGCAATTTCGGTAGAGGGTCATCCAAGAAACATTTCAGTGAAATTATTTTGAAATCGGGCCAAAGGGCTAGGAGGAGATGTCGTTTAAAGGTTTTTCTATTTTTAGCTATGGCGGCCATTTTGTTCAGCAGAGCGGAACCATTTTAGCAATTTCGGTAAAGGGTCATCCAAGGAACATTTCAGTGAAATAATTTTGAAATCGGGCCAAAGGGCTAGGAGGAGATGTCGTTTAAAGGTTTTTCTATTTTTAGCTCTGGTGGCCATTTTTTTCAGCTGAGCGGAACCATTTGAGCAATTTTGGTAGAGGGTCATCCAAGGAACATTTCTGTGAAATTATTTTGAAATCGGGCCAAAGGGCTAGGAGGAGATGTCGTTTAAAGGTTTTTCTATTTTTAGCTCTTGCTTGGTTTGGTTTGGTTTTTCTATTTTTAGCTTCAGCGGAGCGGAACCATTTTAGCAATTTTGGTAAAGGATCATCCAAGGAACATTTCAGTGAAATTATTTTGAAATCGGGCCAAAGGGCTAGGAGGAGATGTCGTTTAAAGGTTTTTCTATTTTTAGCTCTGGCGACCATTTTTTCAGCGGAGCAGAACCATTTTAGCAATTTTGGTAGAGGGTCATCCAAGGAACATTTCTGTGAAATTATTTTGAAATTGGGCCAAAGGGCTAGGAGGAGATGTCGTTTAAAGGTTTTTCTATTTTTAGCTCTGGCGGCCATTTTGTTCAGCTGAGCGGAACCATTTTAGCAATTTCGGTAGAGGGTCATCCAAGAAACATTTCAGTGAAATTATTTTGAAATTGGGCCAAAGGGCTAGGAGGAGATGTCGTTTAAAGGTTTTTCTATTTTTAGCTCTGGCTGCCATTTTGTTCAGCGGAGCGGAACCATTTTAGCAATTTTGGTAGAGGGTCATCCAAGGAACATTTCAGTGAAATTATTTTGAAATCGGGCCAAAGGGCTAGGAGGAGATGTCGTTTAAGGGTTTTTCTATTTTTAGCTCTGGCGGCCATTTTGTTCTGCGGAGCGGAACCATTTTAGCAATTTTGGTAGGGGGTCACCCAAGGAACATTTCTATGAAAGTATTTTGATAGGAGGAGATGTTTAGGAGGAGATGTCGTTTAAAGGTTTTTCTATTTTTAGCTCTGGTGGCCATTTTTTTCAGCTGAGCGGAACCATTTGAGCAATTTTGGTAGAGGGTCATCCAAGGAACATTTCTGTGAAATTATTTTGAAATCGGGCCAAAGGGCTAGCAGGAGATGTCGTTTAAAGGTTTTTCTATTTTTAGCTCTTGCTTGGTTTGGTTTGGTTTTTCTATTTTTAGCTTCAGCGGAGCGGAACCATTTTAGCAATTTTGGTAAAGGATCATCCAAGGAACATTTCAGTGAAATTATTTTGAAATCGGGCCAAAGGGCTAGGAGGAGATGTCGTTTAAAGGTTTTTCTATTTTTAGCTCTGGCGACCATTTTTTCAGCGGAGCAGAACCATTTTAGCAATTTTGGTAGAGGGTCATCCAAGGAACATTTCTGTGAAATTATTTTGAAATTGGGCCAAAGGGCTAGGAGGAGATGTCGTTTAAAGGTTTTTCTATTTTTAGCTCTGGCGGCCATTTTGTTCAGCTGAGCGGAACTATTTTAGCAATTTCGGTAGAGGGTCATCCAAGAAACATTTCAGTGAAATTATTTTGAAATCGGGCCAAAGGGCTAGGAGGAGATGTCGTTTAAAGGTTTTTCTATTTTTAGCTCTGGCGGCCATTTTGTTCAGCGGAGCGGAACCATTTTAGCAATTTCGGTAGAGGGTCAACCAAGGAACATTTCAGTGAAATTATTTTGAAATCGGGCCAAAGGGCTAGGAGGAGATGTCGTTTAAAGGTTTTTCTATTTTTAGCTCTTGCTTGGTTTGGTTTGGTTTTTCTATTTTTAGCTTCAGCGGAGCGGAAAGATTTTAGCAATTTTGGTAAAGGATCATCCAAGGAACATTTCAGTGATATTATTTTGAAATCGGGCCAAAGGGCTAGGAGGAGATGACGTTTAAAGGTTTTTCTATTTTTAGCTCTGGCGACCATTTTTTCAGCGGAGCGGAACCATTTTAGCAATTTTGGTAGAGGGTCATCCAAGGAACATTTCTGTGAAATTATTTTGAAATTGGGCCAAAGGGCTAGGAGGAGATGTCGTTTAAAGGTTTTTCTATTTTTAGCTCTGGCGGCCATTTTGTTCAGCTGAGCGGAACTATTTTAGCAATTTCGGTAGAGGGTCATCCAAGAAACATTTCAGTGAAATTATTTTGAAATCGGGCCAAAGGGCTAGGAGGAGATGTCGTTTAAAGGTTTTTCTATTTTCAGCTCTGGCGGCCATTTTGTTCAGCTGAGCGGAACTGTTTTAGCAATTTCCGTAGAGGGTCATCCAAGAAACATTTCAGTGAAATTATTTTGAAATCGGGCCAAAGGGCTAGGAGGAGATGTCGTTTAAAGGTTTTTCTATTTTTAACCTCTTGCTTGGTTTGGTTTGGTTTTTCTATTTTTAGCTTCAGCGGAGCGGATCCATTTTAGCAATTTCGGTAGAGGGTCATCCAAGAAACATTTCAGTGAAATTATTTTGAAATCGGGCCAAAGGGCTAGGAGGAGATGTCGTTTAAAGGTTTTTCTATTTTTAGCTCTGGCGGCCATTTTGTTCAGCGGAGCGGAACCATTTTAGCAATTTTGGTAGAGGGTCATCCAAGGAACATTTCAGTGAAATTATTTTGAAATCGGGCCAAAGGGCTAGGAGGAGATGTCGTTTAAAGGTTTTTCTATTTTTAGCTCTGGCGGCCATTTTTTTCAGCAGAGTGAAACCATTTTAGCAATTTTGGTAGAGGGTCATCCAAGGAACATTTCAGTGAAATTATTTTGAAATTGGGCCAAAGGGCTAGGAGGAGATGTCGTTTAAAGGTTTTTCTATTTTTAGCTCTGGCGGCCATTTTGTTCAGCTGAGCGGAACTGTTTTAGCAATTTAGGTAGAGGGTCATCCAAGAAACATTTCAGTGAAATTATTTTGAAATCGGGCCAAAGGGCTAGGAGGAGATGTCGTTTAAAGGTTTTTCTATTTTTAACCTCTTGCTTGGTTTGGTTTGGTTTTTCTATTTTTAGCTTCAGCGGAGCGGAACCATTTTAGCAATTTCGGTAGAGGGTCATCCAAGAAACATTTCAGTGAAATTATTTTGAAATCGGGCCAAAGGGCTAGGAGGAGATGTCGTTTAAAGGTTTTTCTATTTTTAGCTCTTGCGGCCATTTTGTTCAGCGGAGCGGAACCATTTTAGCAATTTCGGTAGAGGGTCATCCAAGGAACATTTCTGTGAAATTATTTTGAAATCGGGCCAAAGGGCTAGGAGGAGATGTCGTTTAAAGGTTTTTCTATTTTTAGCTCTGGCGGCCATTTTTTTCAGCAGAGTGGAACCATTTTAGCAATTTTGGTAGAGGGTCATCCAAGGAACATTTCTGTGAAATTATTTTGAAATCGGGCCAAAGGGCTAGGAGGAGATGTCGTTTGAAGGTTTTTCTATTTTTAGCTTTGGCGGCCATTTTGTTCAACAGAGCGGAACCATTTTAGCAATTTTGGTAGAGGGTCATCCAAGGAACATTTCTGTGAAATTATTTTGAAATCGGGCCAAAGGGCTAGGAGGAGATGTCGTTTGAAGGTTTTCTATTTTTAGCTTTGGCAGCCATTTTGTTCAACAGAGCGGAACCATTTTAGCAATTTTGGTAAAGGGTCATCCAAGGAACAATTCAGTGAAATTATTTTGAAATCGCGCCAAAGGGCTAGGAGGAGATGTCGTTTAAAGGTTTTTCTATTTTTAGCTCTGGCGGCCATTTTTTTCAGCAGAGCGGAACCATTTTAGCAATTTTGGTAGAGGGTCATCCAAGGAACATTTCTGTGAAATTATTTTGAAATCGGGCCAAAGGGCTAGGAGGAGATGTTGTTTAAAGGTTTTTCTATTTTTAGCTCTGGCGGCCATTTTGTTCAGCTGAGCGGAACCATTTTAGCAATTTCGGTAGAGGGTCATCCAAGAAACATTTCAGTGAAATTATTTTGAAATTGGGCCAAAGGGCTAGGAGGAGATGTCGTTTAAAGGTTTTTCTATTTTTAGCTCTGGCGGCCATTTTGTTCAGCTGAGCGGAACTGTTTTAGCAATTTCCGTAGAGGGTCATCCAAGAAACATTTCAGTGAAATTATTTTGAAATCGGGCCAAAGGGCTAGGAGGAGATGTCGTTTAAAGGTTTTTCTATTTTTAACCTCTTGCTTGGTTTGGTTTGGTTTTTCTATTTTTAGCTTCAGCGGAGCGGATCCATTTTAGCAATTTCGGTAGAGGGTCATCCAAGAAACATTTCAGTGAAATTATTTTGAAATCGGGCCAAAGGGCTAGGAGGAGAGGTCGTTTAAAGGTTTTTCTATTTTTAGCTCTGGTGGCCATTTTGTTCAGCGGAGCGGAACCATTTTAGCAATTTTGGTAGAGGGTCATCCAAGGAACATTTCAGTGAAATTATTTTGAAATCGGGCCAAAGGGCTAGGAGATGTCGTTTAAAGGTTTTTCTATTTTTAGCTCTGGCGGCCATTTTTTTCAGCAGAGTGGAACCATTTTAGCAATTTTGGTAGAGGGTCATCCAAGGAACATTTCTGTGAAATTATTTTGAAATCGGGCCAAAGGGCTAGGAGGAGATGTCGTTTGAAGGTTTTTCTATTTTTAGCTTTGGCGGCCATTTTGTTCAACAGAGCGGAACCATTTTAGCAATTTTGGTAGAGGGTCATCCAAGGAACATTTCTGTGAAATTATTTTGAAATCGGGCCAAAGGGCTAGGAGGAGATGTCATTTGAAGGTTTTTCTATTTTTAGCTTTGGCAGCCATTTTGTTCAACAGAGCGGAACCATTTTAGCAATTTTGGTAAAGGGTCATCCAAGGAACATTTCAGTGAAATTATTTTGAAATCGGGCCAAAGGGCTAGGAGGAGATGTCGTTTAAAGGTTTTTCTATTTTTAGCTCTGGTGGCCATTTTTTTCAGCGGAGCGGAACCATTTTAGCAATTTTGGTAGAGGGTCATCCAAGGAACATTTCTGTGAAATTATTTTGAAATCGGGCCAAAGGGCTAGGAGGAGATGTTGTTTAAAGGTTTTTCTATTTTTAGCTCTGGTGGCCATTTTGTTCAGCTGAGCGGAACCATTTTAGCAATTTCGGTAGAGGGTCATCCAAGAAACATTTCAGTGAAATTATTTTGAAATTGGGCCAAAGGGCTAGGAGGAGATGTCGTTTAAAGGTTTTTCTATTTTTAGCTCTGGCTGCCATTTTGTTCAGCGGAGCGGAACCATTTTAGCAATTTCGGTAGAGGGTCATCCAAGGAACATTTCTGTGAAATTATTTTGAAATCGGGCCAAAGGGCTAGGAGGAGATGTCGTTTAAAGGTTTTTCTATTTTTAGCTCTGGCGGCCATTTTTTTCAGCAGAGTGGAACCATTTTAGCAATTTTGGTAGAGGGTCATCCAAGGAACATTTCTGTGAAATTATTTTGAAATCGGGCCAAAGGGCTAGGAGGAGATGTCGTTTGAAGGTTTTTCTATTTTTAGCTTTGGCGGCCATTTTGTTCAACAGAGCGGAACCATTTTAGCAATTTTGGTAGAGGGTCATCCAAGGAACATTTCTGTGAAATTATTTTGAAATCGGGCCAAAGGGCTAGGAGGAGATGTCGTTTGAAGGTTTTTCTATTTTTAGCTTTGGCAGCCATTTTGTTCAACAGAGCGGAACCATTTTAGCAATTTTGGTAAAGGGTCATCCAAGGAACATTTCAGTGAAATTATTTTGAAATCGGGCCAAAGGGCTAGGAGGAGATGTCGTTTAAAGGTTTTTCTATTTTTAGCTCTGGCGGCCATTTTTTTCAGCGGAGCGGAACCATTTTAGCAATTTTGGTAGAGGGTCATCCAAGGAACATTTCTGTGAAATTATTTTGAAATCGGGCCAAAGGGCTAGGAGGAGATGTTGTTTAAAGGTTTTTCTATTTTTAGCTCTGGCTGCCATTTTGTTCAGCTGAGCGGAACCATTTTAGCAATTTCGGTAGAGGGTCATCCAAGAAACATTTCAGTGAAATTATTTTGAAATTGGGCCAAAGGGCTAGGAGGAGATGTCGTTTAAAGGTTTTTCTATTTTTAGCTCTGGCTGCCATTTTGTTCAGCGGAGCGGAACCATTTTAGCAATTTTGGTAGAGGGTCATCCAAGGAACATTTCAGTGAAATTATTTTGAAATCGGGCCAAAGGGCTAGGAGGAGATGTCGTTTAAGGGTTTTTCTATTTTTAGCTCTGGCGGCCATTTTGTTCTGCGGAGCGGAACCATTTTAGCAATTTTGGTAGGGGGTCACCCAAGGAACATTTCTATGAAAGTATTTTGATAGGAGGAGATGTTTAGGAGGAGATGTCGTTTAAAGGTTTTTCTATTTTTAGCTCTGGTGGCCATTTTTTTCAGCTGAGCGGAACCATTTGAGCAATTTTGGTAGAGGGTCATCCAAGGAACATTTCTGTGAAATTATTTTGAAATCGGGCCAAAGGGCTAGGAGGAGATGTCGTTTAAAGGTTTTTCTATTTTTAGCTCTTGCTTGGTTTGGTTTGGTTTTTCTATTTTTAGCTTCAGCGGAGCGGAACCATTTTAGCAATTTTGGTAAAGGATCATCCAAGGAACATTTCAGTGAAATTATTTTGAAATCGGGCCAAAGGGCTAGGAGGAGATGTCGTTTAAAGGTTTTTCTATTTTTAGCTCTGGCGACCATTTTTTCAGCGGAGCAGAACCATTTTAGCAATTTTGGTAGAGGGTCATCCAAGGAACATTTCTGTGAAATTATTTTGAAATTGGGCCAAAGGGCTAGGAGGAGGTGTCGTTTAAAGGTTTTTCTATTTTTAGCTCTGGCGGCCATTTTGTTCAGCTGAGTGGAACTATTTTAGCAATTTCGGTAGAGGGTCATCCAAGAAACATTTCAGTGAAATTATTTTGAAATCGGGCCAAAGGGCTAGGAGGAGATGTCGTTTAAAGGTTTTTCTATTTTTAGCTCTGGCGGCCATTTTGTTCAGCGGAGCGGAACCATTTTAGCAATTTCGGTAGAGGGTCAACCAAGGAACATTTCAGTGAAATTATTTTAAAATCGGGCCAAAGGGCTAGGAGGAGATGTCGTTTAAAGGTTTTTCTATTTTTAGCTCTTGCTTGGTTTGGTTTGGTTTTTCTATTTTTAGCTTCAGCGGAGCGGAAAGATTTTAGCAATTTTGGTAAAGGATCATCCAAGGAACATTTCAGTGAAATTATTTTGAAATCGGGCCAAAGGGCTAGGAGGAGATGACGTTTAAAGGTTTTTCTATTTTTAGCTCTGGCGACCATTTTTTCAGCGGAGCAGAACCATTTTAGCAATTTTGGTAGAGGGTCATCCAAGGAACATTTCTGTGAAATTATTTTGAAATTGGGACAAAGGGCTAGGAGGAGATGTCGTTTAAAGGTTTTTCTATTTTTAGCTCTGGCGGCCATTTTGTTCAGCTGAGCGGAACTATTTTAGCATTTTCGGTAGAGGGTCATCCAAGAATTATTTCAGTGAAATTATTTTGAAATCGGGCCAAAGGGCTAGGAGGAGATGTCGTTTAAAGGTTTTTCTATTTTTAGCTCTGGCGGCCATTTTGTTCAGCTGAGCGGAACTGTTTTAGCAATTTCGGTAGAGGGTCATCCAAGAAACATTTCAGTGAAATTATTTTGAAATCGGGCCAAAGGGCTAGGAGGAGATGTCGTTTAAAGGTTTTTCTATTTTTAACCTCTTGCTTGGTTTGGTTTGGTTTTTCTATTTTTAGCTTCAGCGGAGCGGATCCATTTTAGCAATTTCGGTAGAGGGTCATCCAAGAAACATTTCAGTGAAATTATTTTGAAATTGGGCCAAAGGGCTAGGAGATGTCGTTTAAAGGTTTTTCTATTTTTAGCTCTGGCGGCCATTTTGTTCAGCGGAGCGGAACCATTTTAGCAATTTTGGTAGAGGGTCATCCAAGGAACATTTCAGTGAAATTATTTTGAAATCGGGCCAAAGGGCTAGGAGGAGATGTCGTTTAAAGGTTTTTCTATTTTTAGCTCTGGCGGCCATTTTTTTCAGCAGAGTGGAACCATTTTAGCAATTTTGGTAGAGGGTCATCCAAGGAACATTTCAGTGAAATTATTTTGAAATTGGGCCAAAGGGCTAGGAGGAGATGTCGTTTAAAGGTTTTTCTATTTTTAGCTCTGGCGGCCATTTTGTTCAGCTGAGCGGAACTGTTTTAGCAATTTCGGTAGAGGGTCATCCAAGAAACATTTCAGTGAAATTATTTTAAAATCGGGCCAAAGGGCTAGGAGGAGATGTCGTTTAAAGGTTTTTCTATTTTTAACCTCTTGCTTGGTTTGGTTTGGTTTTTCTGTTTTTAGCTTCAGCGGAGCGGAACCATTTTAGCAATTTCGGTAGAGGGTCATCCAAGAAACATTTCAGTGAAATTATTTTGAAATCGGGCCAAAGGGCTAGGAGGAGATGTCGTTTAAAGGTTTTTCTATTTTTAGCTCTTGCGGCCATTTTGTTCAGCGGAGCGGAACCATTTTAGCAATTTCGATAGAGGGTCATCCAAGGAACATTTCTGTGAAATTAATTTGAAATCGGGCCAAAGGGCTAGGAGGAGATGTCGTTTAAAGGTTTTTCTATTTTTAGCTCTGGCGGCCATTTTTTTCAGCAGAGTGGAACCATTTTAGCAATTTTGGTAGAGGGTCATCCAAGGAACATTTCTGTGAAATTATTTTGAAATCGGGCCAAAGGGCTAGGAGGAGATGTCGTTTGAAGGTTTTTCTATTTTTAGCTTTGGCGGCCATTTTGTTCAACAGAGCGGAACCATTTTAGCAATTTTGGTAGAGGGTCATCCAAGGAACATTTCTGTGAAATTATTTTGAAATCGGGCCAAAGGGCTAGGAGGAGATGTCGTTTGAAGGTTTTTCTATTTTTAGCTTTGGCAGCCATTTTGTTCAACAGAGCGGAACCATTTTAGCAATTTTGGTAAAGGGTCATCCAAGGAACATTTCAGTGAAATTATTTTGAAATCGGGCCAAAGGGCTAGGAGGAGATGTCGTTTAAAGGTTTTTCTATTTTTAGCTCTGGCGGCCATTTTTTTCAGCGGAGCGGAACCATTTTAGCAATTTTGGTAGAGGGTCATCCAAGGAACATTTCTGTGAAATTATTTTGAAATCGGGCCAAAGGGCTAGGAGGAGATGTTGTTTAAAGGTTTTTCTATTTTTAGCTCTGGCGGCCATTTTGTTCAGCTGAGCGGAACCATTTTAGCAATTTCGGTAGAGGGTCATCCAAGAAACATTTCAGTGAAATTATTTTGAAATTGGGCCAAAGGGCTAGGAGGAGATGTCGTTTAAAGGTTTTTCTATTTTTAGGTCTGGCTGCCATTTTGTTCAGCGGAGCGGAACCATTTTAGCAATTTTGGTAGAGGGTCATCCAAGGAACATTTCAGTGAAATTATTTTGAAATCGGGCCAAAGGGCTAGGAGGAGATGTCGTTTAAGGGTTTTTCTATTTTTAGCTCTGGCGGCCATTTTGTTCTGCGGAGCGGAACCATTTTAGCAATTTTGGTAGGGGGTCACCCAAGGAACATTTCTATGAAAGTATTTTGATAGGAGGAGATGTTTAGGAGGAGATGTCATTTAAGTGAATTGTTGACGACGCACGACGGACGCCGGACAAAGGGCGATCACAATAGCTCACCTTGAGCACTTCGTGCTCAGGTGAGCTAAAAAATACATTAATCATGACTAAATTGTTTTGTTTGTCTATTGAAACCAATTATAGAGTGTGCCTGCTGTTACATAATTGAGATTACAAGGTTAGCTTCAAACAGAGCAGAGCTGTCAATCACTTATTATTAAAATTTCAATCATTATGATGTCACAGTAGGTCTCCATTTACAGCCAATCAGATAAATAGAATTTGATGTTAACCCTTCAGAGGTCAGACAAAGAATGACTTAGGTTTTCCTGTGCTCCTTTAAATAGTCCAGTCCTGTCTTTAAGCACAACGTGACGTAGTGTCGCATCAAATTACACATATTAAATGAGTGTTTTTTAATCAGTGGACATTTCAGTATTTCATGACAACGTTTTCATTTTGAACAAAAAATCTAAGAGCTGACAATGGTTCTTAAAGCAATAGAAGAGTCCACTAGTATACAATAGGTTGATTGCCACTGAAAACTAATTGCAACAATTAATCCATCTTACCTAGTTTTAAGAATATCAGCTCTCTTAATAGCCATAACACATCTGTAGGAGTCTTCAAAAACATTTTTGCGCGTCACTTTAACGTCTACTTTGTTTGGTACATTTGACTGAAAACACAAAGAGAAAACTTTAGAACAACAGGACTGCATTATGCATGAGGAGTTACTATGGTAACCAAGGAATACAGGGAAACTTTGGTGGCTCAAACACCTATGGATAGTTTACCTTGACTGTTTTGAACTCATTCTCACGTCCCTAGAAATTGCAGATACACCACAACTTCAATATAACACTGTTCGTTATCACAACACAGTTTCAAGATGAATCCCAAAAATGTGAAGACTATATAGCAAATGAGGGGGGTTTTGGTTTTACCGCTCTTTCAAGATTACACCTCAGCCCCGTTATAGCACGGTTGGTTATAACACGAATTCGGATATAACACGGTTGTTGTTTGGACCCCAAATTTTCTCCAACCTTCCGTTTTTGCTTCGGCAAAAACAGAAATCCTAGTGAGTTAACACGGTAGTTAGAAGAAATCCAGGCGTGTTAACACGGTAGTTAGCATTAAATCTTAATGTCGCTAATAGTTATTGTATATCAGTAAACATGCAATAAACAACTTCTTCACACGGTCTGTAAATTTTACTAATGACGTGTGAAAACACCTGTGAAAACTCGTGGCTAATATCCAGCCGAAAGATCAAAGGGTAAACCCTGATCTGCTAGCTGGAGGCTGCTCATCAAAAACTGGTTATTTGCTCATGCACATCGATAATTTAATTAAGTAAACAAAACCCTGCAAACATTTCAAAGATTTTTTTTGCATACATGTGGCGAACAGGGTGGGCCCAGATCAGGTAGGTAGTCTGATATAAATCCGCACTGTGCAACAATGATTTTTAAATTAACCAGCAGACGACAAGAGCAGACAACAATTGTTGTGATTGGCACTTTAAGGGTTCACACTTCAATAGAGACAATAGACTTCATGTTTGGTAATGTACAAGAAAAATTGCGCATTAGATCACATCTAGACCATATCTAACCAAACAGGCACATAGCATGTGTGCAATGTCATATTAAGGTCGATGAAATGTCGTGATTTTCGATGTTGATGCGACATTGCAAAGGAAAGAACTGATAAAGCAATCACTACAATTTGCACCCCAATGCTCCGCTAGAGGGGTCTACTATCATAGGAAGAAAATTGCATCCCTGGGCGAGGTGTATACACACAACGTCAAACAACGCTGATGCTACGATTTGACGTTGCATCGACGTTGGTGTGACCTTGCTGAGACATCATGTACCCTCCATGCGCTAGGGGATTTCTTATTTGAGAAAGAATTTGCTCCCGTGAAAAGGAATTGTGTTGGAAAAGAATCTGCGTCGGTGCGCCGACGCAGCAAACCTCAGTGCAAAACCTTTCCTGTTTGCATAGTCTATCTGCGGAAGAAAAAACAAGAGGGCCCAGAGGGCCCTGGTTCGCTCACCTGATCCAATGTATAACAAGGGTCAATTTTGGCCCCAGGGCTATAATTTGAACGATCTTGGTAGAGGTCCACAAGATGAAGCTTCATATGGAATATGAAGGACCTGGGCTTTCTGGTTTCAGAGAAGAAGATTTACACTGCATATAGAAGTCTATGTAAAACAAGATTTTAACTATATAAGTCTATGTAAAACCAAAGGGCCCCGGAGAGGGGGGGGGGGCATTTTTGGCCCCAGGGCTATAATTTGAACAATCTTGGTAGAGGTCCACTAGCTGAAGCTTCATAACAAATATCAAAGACCCAGGGCTATAATTTGAACAATCTTGGTAGAGGTCCACTAGCTGAAGCTTCATAACAAATATCAAAGACCTGAGCCTTGTGTTTCAGAGAAGATGATTTTTAAAGATTTTCCCTATATAAGACTATGTAAAACCAAAGGGCCACATGGCGGGGGCATTTTTGGTCTCAGGGCTATAATTTGAACAATCTTTATAGAGATCCACTAGCTGAAGCTTCATAACAAATATCGAAGACCTAAGCCTTGTGGTTTCAGAGAAGATGTTTAAAGATTTTCCCTATAAAAGTCTATGTAAAACCAAAGGGCCCCGGAGCGGGGGCATTTTTAGCTCCAGCACTATAATTTGAACAATCTTGGTAGAGGTCCACAAGATGAAGCTTCATACCAAATATCAAAGACCTGGGCCTTGCAGTTTCAGAGAAGAAGATTTTTAAAGATTTTCCCTATATAAGCCTTTGTAAAACAAAAGGGCCCCGGTGTGGGGGCATTTTTTGGCCCCAGCACTATAATTTGAACAATCTTGGTAGGGGTCCACTAGATGAAGCTTCTTACCAAATATCAAAGAGCTGGGCCTTGCAGTTTCAGAGAAGAAGATTTTTAAAGATTTTCCCTTTATAAGCCCATGTTAAACCAAAGGGCCCCAGGCCGGGGGCATTTTTGGCCCCAGCACTATAATTTGATCAATCTTGGTAGGGGTCCACTAGATGAAGCTTCATACCAAATATCAAAGACCTGGGCCTTGCGGTTTCAGAGAAGAAGATTTTTTCAAGATTTTCCCTATATAAGCCAATGTAAAACCAAAGGGCCCCCGTGCGGGGGCATTTTTAGCTCCAGCACTATAATTTGAACAATCTTGGTAGGGGTCCACTAGATGAAGCTTCATACCAAATATCAAAGACCTGGGCCTTGCGGTTTCAGAGAAGAAGATTTTTAAAGATTTTCCCTATATAAGCCCATGTAAAACCAAAGGGCCCCGGTGCGGGGGCATTTTTGACCCCAGCACTATAATTTGAACAATCTTGGTAGGGGTCCACTAGATGAAGCTTCATACCAAATATCAAAGACCTGGGCCTTGCGGTTTCAGAGAAGAAGATTTTTTAAGTTTTTGGTGAAAAAAATCTATTTTTGGCTACTGTGAACTATATGTGCAACGGACCGGAACCATTTGAACAACTTTGAAAGGGGACCACCTAAGGATCATTCCTGTGAAGTTTGGTCAAAATCTGATCAGTGGTTTAGGAGGAGATGTCGTTTGAAGAAAAGTTTACGGACGCACGCACGGACGGACGGACGCACGGACGCACGACGGACAAAAAATGATCCCAAAAGCTCAACTTGTCACTACGTGACAGGTGAGCTAAAAAGAGAAAAAACATAGATTATTGACCCATGAAAGGAAAGAATTTGCTCCCGTATGCATTATCGTTTTAACACCGATGTAACGCATTAACGTTGGAAAAGAATCTGCGCCGACGCAGCAAAGCGCCCGTATGCAACGTCGTTTTAACATCGATGTTTACAAAGAATTAGCGTTGCACCGGTGTTTGTGCGGCCTTGCTTAGGCGTCTCGTGCTATCCTGCACAGGGAAGATTTTCTTGCATCACTTGCCTGAGCAGGGTTAGACCTAAGCAGTTTACCAGTATTCATTTGCGGTTGCAGTAAGAAAGTTAACTGTGGAAGGGAAAAATATAGTCAGATAGAGTATTTTCCCTTGTGTATTGCAATTGCTAATGCAAATGGGAACCAGTCACCGGGAACCACAGCCCATCTAAAAATACACACGGGTATTACACATGGACATATTGGGGAATAGAAATCAAACACAAACGTATGAATCGCTGTATTTCACAAATTTATTTTAATGAAACAACCATGCAACGAATTTAAAGCAATAAATGCAACATCTAAAAGCAAAACAAACAAAAGAACAAACAATAAAATAGCCTGAAAAACATAGCAATAACACAAAACAAAGGTAAACAAGCTGTGGCAGCCGAAATTTTTCCGGGTCATTGACCAGGTCAATGACGATCGTTATAGCACGGTTCGGTTAACTAACACGGTCTTCTGATTGGACCCCGAGAACCGTGCTATAACGGGGTTGAGGTGTATTTCACTCATATCAAGCCGATGGTTAATCAGTGGAAAGCGAAAACCGGAGTTCCCGGAGAAAAACTACCTGACCTTCCGTTGCAGAACTTGGCGTCTCACATGTGACCCAAGCGAGGCTCGAACCACAGCGGTGAGAGACCTAATGATCAAGAGTCAGCGCGCTTAACCACTAGGCCATGGAGGCCCGTTATAATCTTCAACATTTTTGTTTGGATATAACACGACTGTTTTTAACTAACACGGTTTCTGCTTTGGAACCCCAACAATAATGTTATAAAGAGGTTGTGGTGTATTGATATATTTTGGATAATCTTCTTATTTTGTTATGAAAATGTATGTTGTGAGTACGCATTAGAATCGTCTCAAAGAGGCGATTCTAATGAGTACACACAACATACCTTTATTTCCAAGAAAATGGAAAAATAACAGTAATTAGCCTCCTGACCGGGCGCTTTGATAAACCCTCAATGGTTAGAACTACCCCTGTATCAAACAAATTTTCATATTCTCAAAGGTGTTCAAGCCATCTTTAAACCATGTTATATCCCAAAGGATAAAAGTTAGGGTGTCACAAATGTTGATGGCTTGATTGATGGATGTAAAACTGGACTAAGAGATGCCATGCTTAAAGCAGGCAAGACAAAAATCATGTTTTGAAGAGGTTTATATGCATATAAAGACTTACTGGTTTTCGTAACTTCGATCTGAAGTAATCATATTTTCTCTTATAATCTCTAGAATAGGGTACAGCCTGAAAAGAAAAGAAAATATTAAGACTTGCACATAAAATGTTGTCTGCTTATGTCTTCTTCTGCATCTCTCAGAAAACTTTTCAAATCTATCTGAGCATGCTGGCAAACTGTGTGGATCCTGATTAGATTTTTTTTCAAATTTTGTCTCGTAAACTTTTGAACAGCCCAAAGGTGGTCTTAACATAGGAATATTTTGTTTGTTTGATTTGAGGTTTAACCTCAACACTGTATAGGTCATTTTGGAGACACTGCTTCCAATTTTTGTGGGACTTTTACCTGACAATGAGATGAAATGACATCTCAAGCCCTGTCGCCCAATGAAACCAATAGGGTTTATAAGCATGGACAGGCCCACTCGCACCGCTTTGCCTGGGCAAGCTTAGATTTCTAAGCAGTATACCAGTACTCGTGTGCAGTCGGTTTCTGCTCTGCGTGGAAGCATCATACAGCCCATTTATTTCTTCAAGCCCTGATGGGTGGGGGCCTTAACATAGGAATATATAAACAAGAGGACCAAGCTGGTCCTGTATCGCTCACCTGAGCTAACAGATTCAAAGTTTCAGGAAGTGCCAACCTTTACTGAAGGATTAATGGAAGGACATGGTGATGACAGGGTAAGCAATTTCTGCAAATCAAGTAGAATGTAACTCTATGATAAATAGGCTGACCTCACACATTTTCAAACTCATTCAAGCTTTTATTCCTGACTTGCTAAGAAGACCGATATAAACTGATTGGGCTATGGTGATGACAAGTTCAACAAGAGCACCGCAAGCGGGTGCCAACGGTCGTCTGCAGTTTCTTTTAGAAAACAAAAGTTCTAAGTCAAATCAAATTGCAAGATGGAGTTATAAAACTTGTAGGGAATGTAGCTCATGTGATGGTGAGTATGTGTATGAAGTTTCATGAAGGTAGGCCAAATACTTTTGGAAATATGGTCAAGGTTAAGTTTTTTGGTTAATTTTTCGAAAAATAGGTCAAAGTTCAAAGGTCAAGGTCACAGGTCAAAAAGCGTGGTATGACTGAAAAGGTCTTGTCCCAAGGAACATTCATGTGAAGTTGGAAGGCTCTGTTGTGAATAGTATTGAAATAAGAGACAAAAACAATTTAAAAAAAATGGAGAGAAAAGGGGAGATAATTCAATCAAATTGCAAGACGGAGTTATAAAACCTGTAGGGAATGTAGCTCTTGTGATGGTGAGTATGTGTATGAAGTTTCATGAAGGTAGGCCAAATACTTTTGGAAATATGGTCAAGGTTAAGGTTTTCGGTTAAATTTTCGAAAAATAGGTCAAAGTTCAAAGGTCAAGGTCACAGATCAAAAAGTGTGGTATCACTGAAAAGGTCTTGTCCCAAGGAACATTCATGTGAAGTTTGAAGGCTCTGTTGTGAATAGTATTAAAATGAGAGCAAAAAATGTGTTTCAGAAAAAAATTGGAAAAGGGGAGATAATTCAGCCAAAATCAACAATGTTGTTATGGTCCTTGGTCAAAATGTAGCTCTTGTGATGATGAGTGTGTGTATGAAGTTTAATGAGGCTAGGTCTAATACTTTTTTAAGTTATAGCCAAGGTTAAGTTTTTTTGGAACGACACAGGACAACGTAGGACGACGCAGGACGACAACGCAGACGCCGGAGTGATGACAATAGCTCGAAAGTTTTTTTTCAAAAAACAGACAAGCTAAAAATAAGCAATTAACTGCTGCAATCAAAGGGATGTTACTCTGTGACAAATAGGCAAACCTCACGAGTTTTCAAACTCCTCCAAGCTTTTCTGCCTGACTTATTTGTTTGTAAGTTTCATGAAGATCCGATCAAAACTGATGGGGCAGTAGTGCTAACAAGGTCGAAATAGGCATTTTTAAGCAATCAAAGGCACGTAACTCTATGATAAATGTGCCGACTTGGCCAGTATTCAAACTCATCCAAGGTTTTATTCCCAGCCACCTTACATATAAGTTTCAGAAAGATCCGATCAAAACTGAAGGGGCTACGAAGATGACAAGGTCAAAATTGGCATTTTTAGCAATCAAAGGGATGTTACTCTAAGATAAATGGGCCGACTTGGCCAATTTTCGAACTCATCCGAGGTTTCATCCCCAGCCACCTTACATATAAGTTTCAGAAAAATCGGATCAAAACTGAAGGGGCTACGGTGATGGCAATGTCAAAATTTGGCATTTTTAGCAATCAAAGGGATGTTACTCTAAGATAAATGGGCCGACTTGGCCAGTTTTCGAACCCATCCAAGGTTTCATCCCCAGCCCCCTTACATATAAGTTTCAGAAAAATCCGATCAAAACTGAAGGGGCTACAGTGATGACAAGGTCAAAAATCAACATTTTCAGCCATCAAAGGGACGTTACTCTACGATAAATGGGCTGACTTGGCCTGTTTTCGAACTCATCCAAGATTTTATCCCCAGCCCCTCACACATAAGTTTCAGAAAGATCCGATCAAGACTGAAGGGGCTATGGTGATGACAAGGTCAAAAATCGGCATTTTCAGCAATCAAAGGGACGTAAATCTATGATAAATGGGCCAACTTGGCTGGTATTCAAACTCGTCCTAGGTTTTATCCCCAGTCACCTTAAATATAAGTTTCAGAAAGATCCGATCAAAACTGAAGGGGCTACGCTAATGACAAGGTCAAAAATCGACATTTTCAGCTATCAAAGGGACATAACTATATAGTAAATAGGGCGACTTGGCCTGTTTTCGAACTCATCCGAGGTTTTATCCCCAGCCACGTTACATATAAGTTTCACAAAGATTCGATCAAAACTGAAGGGGCTACGGTGATGACAAGGTCAAAAATCAGCATTTTTCAGCAATCAAAGGGACATTACTCTATGATAAATGGGCCGACTTGGTCGGTTTTCGAACTCATCCAAGATTTTATCTCCAGCCACCTTACATATAAGTTTCTGAAAGATATGATCAAAACTGAAGAGGCTAGGGCGATGACTAGGTCAAAAATCAGCATTTTCAGCAATCAAAATGACGTAACTCTATGATAAATGGGCCAACTTGGCCGGTATTCGAACTCATCCTAGGTTTTATACCCAGCCACCTTACATATAAGTTTCAGAAAGATCCGATCAAAACTGAAGGAGCTATGGTGATGACAAAGTCAAAAATCGACATTTTCAGCCATCAAAGGGACATAACTATATAGTAAATGGGCCGACTTGGTCGGTTTTTGAACTCATCCGAGATTTTATCCCCAGCCACCTTACATATAAGTTTCAGAAAGATCCGATCAAAACTGAAGGGGCTACGGTGAAGACAAGGTCAAAAATCGGCATTTTCAGCAATCAAAGGGACGTAACTCTATGATAAATGGGCCGACTTGGCCGGTTTTCGAACTCATCCGAGATTTTTTCCCCAGCCACCTTACATATAAGATTCAGAAAGATCCGATCAAAACTGAAGGGGCTACGGTGATGACAAGGTCAAAAATCGGCATTTTCAGCAATCAAAGGGACGTAACTCTATGATAAATGGGTCGACATGGCCGGTTTTCAAACTCATCCGAGGTTTTATCCACAGCCACCTTATATATAAGTTTCAGAAAGATCCGATCAAAACTGAAGGGACAGATGATGACAAGCATTTTCCCATTGTAAGTCTATGGGACCTTGTGATTGCCATAGCAACCAAAGTTTTTATGCGATTTCAAAAACAAGAGGCTCAATGAGCCTAAACCGCTCACCTGAGGAACTTAAGTTTTAACAATTCACAGACTTGACTACTAAATCTGCTAATAGAATCCAGCCCATTGACCCTTACAGGATATAAGTCATCATTATTGCATTGCATTCCAAGTTTGAGACTTCTAGCTTCTATAGTTCCTGAGAAATCTTTGACGAAAATTTAACATTGGTCAAAATGGAGAGAAAGAAGAATGAAAGAACAGATGAACAAATAAGCTGAGAAAAATCCCAATGTCTCTTACACAAAATAAGTCATCATTATTCTATTGAATACCAAATTTGATGCTTCTAGCTTTTATAGTTCCTGAGAAATCTTTGATTAAAAATTTAACATTGGTCTATTATCTCTATATGGAGAGAAAGAAGAATGAAGGAACAAATGAACCAGACTAGCTCCAAAACCTAATGCAGCCTTTCCCCTTGCCCAATGGTGCTACACATAAAATTTAAACAAGATTGGTCGACTGCCTTCTGAGATATGCTTCATTGAAAGTGTGGACGACGGATGGACGGACGACAGACGACGGACTCCAGAGCCTTGGTATACTATCGGCTCACTGGAGCCTTTGGCTCAGGTGAGCTAAAAATTCAAGTCGCTATTTCTGTCACAACATTTTCCCTACGTTAAGTCTATGGGCAAATTTTTTTGTCTCTCAAGGTCATGTAACTCCGAGGTCAATATTCCGATTCGGCACAAAATCGAACTTAACCGAGATTTTATGCCTGTCCTCGTTACCTGCAAGTTTGAAGCTGATATGAATAAAAATAAAGTTGCTATCGTGGTCACAACATATTTTTTTATGCTCAATGGCAGGTAACTCCAAGGCAAATATTCCGATTCGGCCCAAAATCGAACTTAACCGAGATTTTATGTCGGTCCTGGTTACCTGCAAGTTTGAAGCTGATCTGAAAAAATTCAAGTCGCTATCGTAGTCGCAACATTTTCCCTAATTAAGTCTATGGGCAAATTTTTTGTCGCTCAAGGTCACGTAACTCCGAGGTCAATATTACGATTCGGCCAAAAATTGAACTTAACCGAGATTTTATGCCTGTCCTCGTTATCTGCAAGTTTGAAGCTGATCTGAATAAAAATAAAGTTGCTATTGGGTCACAACGTATTTTTTCATGCTCAAGGGCAGGTAACTCCAAGGCAAATAATCCGATTCGGCCCAAAATCGAACTTAACCGTGATTTTATGTCTGTCCTCGTTACCTGCAAGTTTGAAGCTGATCTGAAAAAAATTCAAGTCGCTATCGTAGTCACAACATTTTCCCTATGTTAAGTCTATGGGCAAATTTTTTGTCGCTCAAGGTCACGTAACTCCGAGGTCAATATTCCGATTCTGCCCAAAATCGAACTTAACCGAGATTTTATGCCTGTCCTCGTTACTAGCTACAGTGATGACAACATTTTCCCCATGTTAAGTCGATAGGCAATTTTTCGGGCGCTCAAGGGGACGTAACTCTTGAGTGAATTATCTGACTCGGCCCAAAATCGAACTTGACCGAGATTTTATGCCTGTACTGGTTATCTGCAAGAATGAAGTCGATCAGAAAAAAATTGACGGAGCTAGAGTAATGACAAGCTTTTTCCTATGTGAAGTCTATGGGAGCTAGATGTTGCCATGGCAACCAGAGTTCCACTCAGATCTGCCTGAAAACCTAATGAAGCCTTTCCACTTGCCCAATAATGTGACACATGAAATTTGATCAAAGTTGGCCAAGTAGTCTTTAAGATATACATTTTTGAAATTCCCATTAACCCTAATGCAAAAACACACAAGGGCAGGTAACTCCTAAGTGAATGATCCGATTCTGCCAGTTATCGAACTTGACCGAGATTTCATGGCTGTGCTGGTTATCTGCAAGAATAAAGCCAATCTGAAAATAATTGAAGCAGCTACGGTGATGACAACATTCTCCCCATGTCAATAGGCAATTTTTTCAACGCTCAAGGGCACGTAACTCCTGAGTGAATAATCCGATTCAGCCCAAAATTGAACTTGATCGAGATTTCATGCCTGTCCTCGTTATCTGCAAGAATGAAGTCGATCAGAAAAAAATTGACGGAGCTAGAGTGATGACAAGCTTTTTCCTAACGCTCAAGGGCACGTAACTCCTGAGTGAATTATTCGATTCAGCCCAAAATCGAACTTGATCGAGATTTCATGCCTGTCCTCGTTATCTGCAAGAATGAAGTCGATCAGAAAAAAATTGACGGAGCTAGAGTGATGACAAACTTTTTCCTATGTTAAGTCTATGGGAGCTCTTTGTTGCTGTGGCAACCAGAGTTCCAATCCGATCTGCCCGAAAACAGTATGCAGCCTTTCCCCCTACCTGATAATGCTTCACATGAAATTTGATCAAGATTGGCCCACTGGTTCCGGAGATATACTTCTTTGAAAGTGTGGACGACGGACGACGACAACGACGACGGACGACGGCTCGTGGTATACTAATACCTCACATGAGCCTTCGGCTCAGGTGAGCTAAAAAGCTTATGTCATCAATGCCCCACCAGAGGCATGCTACAGATGAAAAACTAGAGCTGTCAGAGGATCTGACTATAGCCCCGCTTCAGCGCTGTCAGAGAAGAAAGTTATTTAAGCTGCAGAGAAAACAGTTATGAACAAGAAATAACTGTTGAAAATTTTACATTATCTGGAAAAACTCTAAGAGTTGTGAGCCCTTGTCCCTCATTTCAATGAGCATGATACATTACCAGAATGTCCATGTTTATACTAAATTTCATCTTCCATTTTTCAATGTTCAAAGGGTAATAACTCCTAAAGTAGGCAAATCAGAGTCAGGGTTCCTGCGCTCTGCACATTGTCTCATGGTGCTTTACACTTGTGTGAAGTGTCATGAAAATATCTCAAATGGTTTGTGAGTTATGGAGCCAACACAGTCAAAATTGCCTTTTTAAATGTTCAAAGGGCAATAACTCCTAAAGTAGGCAAACCAGAGTTATGGTTCCTGCACTCTGCACATCATCTCAAGGTGCTTTTCATTTATTTGAAGTTTCATGAAAATATCAGAAACGGTTATGGAGCGGACATAGTTAAAATTGCCATTTTTTAATATTCAAAAGCCTATAACTGAAAAAGTAGACAATCCAGAGTTTGGGTTCCTGCGCTCTGCACACGTAATATGGTGCTTTACATTTGTGTGAAGTTTCATAAAATTATCTCAAACGGTTTTTGAGTTATCAAGCAAAGACGGCTAAAATTGATATTTTTCAATATTCAAAGGGAAATAACTCAAAAATTAGGCAATCCAGAGTTATGGTTCCTGCACTCTGCACACCATCTCATGGTGTTTAATGTTTGTGTGAAGTTTCATGAAAATATGTGAATGGGTTTTAAAGTTATGGAGCGAACACGAAAATTGTTAACAGACACAGACAGACACACAGACAGACACACAGAAAATACGAAAACCAGAGTTATGGTTCTTGCGCTCTGCACATTGTCTCATAGTGCTTAACATTTGTGTGAAGTTTCATGAAATTATCTCAAACGGTTTTCGAGTTATGAAGCGGACACTGTTAAAATTGCCATTTTTCAATGTTCAAAGGGCAATAACTCCAAAAATAAGCAATGCAGAGTTATGGTTCCTGCGCTCTGCACATCGTCTCATAGTGCTTAACATTTGTGTGAAGTTTCCTAAAAATATCTCAAACGGTTTTCGAGTTATGAAGCGGACACAATTAAAATTGCCATTTTTAAATGTTCAAAGGGCAATAACTCCAAAAGTAGGCAATCCACAGTTATAATTCCTTCGCTCTGCACATTGTCTTATGGTGTTTAACATTTGTGTGAAGTTTCATGAAAATATGTTAAGCAGATACAAAGTTATGGAACCAACACAAATTAACGGAATCACGGAATTACGGAAAATGTTCAAAGGGCAATAACTCCAAAAGTAGGCAATCCACAGTTATAATTCCTTCGCTCTGCACATTGTCTTATGGTGTTTAACATTTGTGTGAAGTTTCATGAAAATATGTTAAGCAGATAAAAAGTTATGGAGCCAACACAAATTAACGGAATCACGGAATTACGGAATGACAGAAGGACATGGCAAATCCAATATAGCCCCACTTTTTCAAAGCGGGGCTATTATGATTGAGATCAGCCTGCAGACTGCAGAGATATAGCTGCTCAAAAGTGTGGACGGACGACGGACGGACGACGGACGACCCACTATACTATAAGCTACCCTGGAGCCTTCGGCCCAGGTGAGCTAATAAGTATGATAAGAGTAATTAAGTTAGGTAAGACATATAACCAATATGCAACACAATAACATTCTAATGGGTTCAAAATATAATGAATGCTTACTCGTGAAGTAATTGCTAAAATATAAGATTTTAACCTATTTAGTACCAGATACCCCAAAATGGGTATTTGACAAACAGTAGAGGCCCAGATCAGATGCCGCAAAATGCGGCGTCTGATCAGGGCCTACACTGTTTGCAAAAAGTTCAGCCATTTTCCTAATAAATTTTGAAGAAAACACAACCTGACACATCTAAATTTTGAAATGGACTCCTGCTATATATAAGGTGGAAGATTCCATTTGGTACAAAAAGGGTTTAAAGAGAATACTCAAGTCCCCATCAACACTATTGAAGTCATTTCTGATTTTGTGGGACTTGAACCCAACATCGAGATGAAATGACATGTCAAGCCCTACCCCTCAGAGAACCTGCTATGGTTTAAGAGATGGTCCGACTCGCACCACTTTGCCTGGGCAGGCTTAGATCTTCGAGACGGTTTACCAGTACTCAAATGTTCTGTCAGTTTCAGCTCTGCACGGAAGCACCATGCAGCCCAAACTACTTCTCCAATCCCTAATTTGGTGAAGGGATGGGAGGGGAGATGGTGGGGGGGGGGGGGGGGGGGGGGCTTCATCATCCATGTTTAAGTTATTGAAGTTTCAATGTATCTACTTACAGGACCACCTAGTTTTTGTAATCTTGGATCTTCCCATTGGGTCATTCTTGTCCCTGAAAAAAACAACAACAATAGTTTGAAAATATTTCCCTTTGGGTTTAAGAGTTATCCCCATTTCTGAACAGATTCTTTTGCTTCTTTATAAATTCCTGTCTGAGGGTTGCATTTAAATTTTGGCATAGAACTGAAAACTTTTCATCATAACACTACCAAAGGCTGTATGAGATACAAATTGGCAGGTGTCTTATCGGGGTTTTCACTGGGTGCAAAAACAAGAGGACCATGATGGACCTAATTCACTTACCTGGGTTATGATATAATAACAATCTGATGATGGCTCAGTGCAAGACTATGGCAGCTGCCTTTTATTTTTATAGCAGTAAAAGTTTGCACATTCCAATCTAGTATTAAGCAGGGAGCACCTGTCTAAATACCATTGTTTAGTTTGTGGTGAGGTTTAATGTCCCAATCAACACTTTTTAGGTCTTTTTGGAGAAGTTTCCTCACAATTTTGTGGGACTTTTACCCGACACCAAGATGAAAAGACCTCTCTAGCTCTACTGCCCTAACAAACCAAAGGGATTGTATGTAGAGAGGGTCTGACTTGCATCACTTTACCTGGACAGGCTTGGTGTTGGCCGAAAAAAGTCTTCCTCCCCTACATCATAGTGTAGTTTATATTTTCTTGTCCTTTGGGATCATTGATTCCATTGTGGAATTTTGAAAATATGTGAGGTTCACTGATGAGGCCTAAATGGCTGAAACTAGCTAGTCTGGTCCGGAAAACATGTACACTTCATATTTTCCAGTTCTGTGGTGTATTCCTTGCTGCCAAAGGATAACCCTTTTATAGAACATATTAGACCTTCTAAGCAGATTACCAGTACTCAGGTTTGGTCAGTTTAAGCTCTGCGCAGAAAGCACCATGCAGCCCAATCTATTTCTCAAAGCCCCAATGGGCTGAGGCACCTAAATGCCATGGTAAAATCAAAGCACTGACAACACTGGTGGATCATTTGTCTCTGAGTGTAGGCTGAATATCATTTAAAGGTTTTCTATTTGTAGCTCAGGCTTCCATTTTGTTCAGCAGATCATACCATTTCAGTAATTTTGGTAGAGGGACATGAGAGGAACATTCCATTGGAATTATTTTGAAATCAGGCCCCGAGGTTCTAAAATTTTTTTCATGCTCAACTTTTTGTTCAGTGGAGCAGAACCATTTCAGCAATTTTGGTAGAGGGTCACCCAAGAAACATTTCTTGTAAATTATTTTCAAATCGATGGTTGGCCTCAAATTAGATATTGATTATACATTTTTCTATTTTTAGCTCTGGTGGCAATTTTGTTCAGCTGAGCAGAACCATTTTAGCAATGATGGTAGATGGTCAGTCACCCATGGAAACATTTCTGTGAAATTGTTTTGAAATAGGGCCATTGGCCTACGAGATGTGGTTTTAACAGTTTTATCTATTTTTAGCTCTGGGGACAATTTGTTCAGTCAAGCAGAACCATTTTAGCAATTTTGGTAGAGGGTCATCTATGATATTAATTATGAAGTCTGGCCATTGGCCTCACAGGAGATATCGTTTGAAGGTTTTTATCTATTTTCAGCTCTGGCAGCCACTTGGTTCAGCCAAATGGAACCATTTTAGCAATTTTTATTGGAGGGTCACCCAATGAACATTTCTGTGAAATTATTTTGAAATCTGCCCATTTGTCTATGAAGTGACGTTAAAAGGTTTTTCTATTTTTAGCTCTGGCAGCCATTTTGTCCCACCTAGGAGACCAGTTTAGCAATTTTGGTAGAGGGTCACCAAAGGAACATTCCTGCGAAATTATTTTGAAACTGGGCCAAGTAGGAAATGGTGTTTTAAGGGGGTGGGGGGTCTATTTTTAGCTCTTGTGGCTAAACATTTCTGTGAAATTATTTTGAAATCTGCCCATTTGCCTATGAGATGACGTTAAAAGGTTTTTCTATTTTTAGCTCTGGCAGCCATTTTGTCCCACCTAGCAGACCAGTTTAGCAATTTTGGTAGAGGGTGACCCATGAAACATTCCTGTGAAATTATTTTGAAACTGGGCCAAGAAGGAAATGGTGTTTTAAGGGGGGGGGGGGTCTATTTTTTGCTCTTGTGGCCATCTTGTTCAGTGGAGCGGGACCATTTAGGCAATTTTGGTAGAGGGTCACAAAAGGAACATTATGGTATAATTATTTCAAAATACATTCACCGGTTTAGGAGGAGATGTCTTTACAGACTGATGACGCACGACATATGGCGCACAACTGACATTGATTGGTCACAAAAGCTCATCCTGAGGCTTTGGTTCTAGGTGAGCTAAAAATAACTGAGCTTGATCCACCCCCTCCCCAACCCCCTAAATTTAGAAATGGACTCAATTTAGTACGAAATAGGTTCAGCAGCTAAAGAGGAAGTAATTCCCAAAGAGCTTTTAACTCTTATTTCTAAAAAGTCCTCAACCATACATCCCTAATTTTTTAAACTGACTGCTGCTATATGTAAGACAGACAATTCCATTCAGATCAAAATAAGTCACCAGTTACAATACTTACTATGATTAATATAAAAAGTTCTTCCATCTGTATGTGTACGTTCTTCCCACCCATCCTATAATAGAAAGAAATATTTTTATTTACGCTTAAGGGGAATGGGAACACGTGGCAGATTTTTCCACCATTTTTCTAAGGGAGACAACTTTCCACCATTTTTCTAAGGGAGACTTCCTGTTCGCTTTTCTATAAACCCTGTCCACTGAAAAAGAGATCTACTCTTAAAGGAAAGAATTTGCTCCTGAGGAGCAAATTCTTTCCTTTAAGAGTTGACCCCTATTGACATGTGAGACAAAATACTATTGCAGGAGTTGCCTCCCCTGAAGTGTCAAGACATGAAAAGACAAGCACCAATTTTCTTTGAAAATCAAGATAATATTTAGAGTGATGTCAGCTTTGCAATTTTGTGTTGTACTTAAAGATCAGGGCCCAGTTTTTCAAAGCATCCTGAGCTTAACGAGCTCATTAGTGGTCAAATTGTTAACTGTTCTAGTAAGAACGATATCTAAATTTTTGTATTTTTGCTGAAAAAATGTGGTCAGCTTTTGCATCTTTTAGCTGAAAAATATTAGCATAATTGGCAGATTAAATGACCAGTTTTAACAATACTTTAACGAACAATGTCACTGGTTTTAAACAAATGGGGCAAATTGTTCTAAATTAAATTTTTTATCATTTAATATGACAAATATGCTTATATTTATTGCTGAAAAAATGTGAGCCGCTTTTGCAACTGCAAAAGCTGCTCTCATTTTTTCAACAAAAATAACACTATGTTAGGGCATTGTACTTGCTAGAACAGTTAACAATCTGGCCACTAATGAGCTCGTTAAGCTAACGGGGCTTTGAACAACTGGGCCCTAAGGGCTAAAGGAATGAAGTGCACCACAATTTCTTAATAACACTATTGTTGGGGTCCAAAACAGTAAACCTCTTAGTTAAAATACTGTGTTATACACAAACAAAATTAAAGATTATGAATATGTAGAAAAATGACCATTTATGGTCATTTTTCTTAATTTTCTACATTTTTCGTATTTTTTGGAGCTATCTTTGTACCATTCTATATCCAAAACAGTATCTTAATGAACAGTGTTAATTAATTAGTGTATAAATAGAGGTTTTCACATGGGGTTTCAATTACTGAATGGCTGAGGCTGAAAATAAGGGTAAGTGAAATCTTTCCAAAACCATGTTATGGGCCCCGTCAAGCGATTTTGGTACTTACCGCTATGCGAGCAGCGAAGGTTCAGGCGAGCCTGCGCATCCGTGCAGTCTCGCCAGAACCATCGCTGCTCGCTCATACAAGCAGTGAATCAAGAAGAACCTTCAGACAGAAAGCCATATCCATATCCCTGGCCCCTTTGAATGGCTGGGCATGCGCAGTTAAAATTTGTCATGACGGAATGCTTGAAGACACAAATTCGCTTGGCGGGGCTCTTATAATCTGTTTATCATATTTTTTTTTTCCTATATATGATCTCAATGACAGATCACCAAATTTACACATTGCTAGATTTGCACATTGTCAAAATGATTGAAATATACATCAGACAGTCAAATTTGTACTTTTTTCCTTTAAGTACCCGCTAATGATTTGACTTTATCCACTCTGGTTCATATTCAAATTAGTCTTGCTTTCTGATGAAAAAAAAGCATTACTAGAATAGAATCTAGTTCAGTTGAATTTAGTCTTTTTTTGTGTCCACTAATTTTTCAGTCATCCATGGTTGTATTTTGTTTTATGTTCTAATTATTCATACTTGACTTTTCTCTACAGAAACCTCTTTCTCTCTTTGGCTAAACTATCTTGGTCTAACATTCTATTAGAAAAGATCTAATGTCTGTACAACTGGTCTTTGTTGTTGCTGAGTGTTCATTTTCACAGACAGAATGTTTACATCACCTCAGCATAGCTAGCTGTTTCGTAATGACAGTGTCACTAATGATTTTGTAAGATAGAAAATCAATTTTTTATAATGAAAGGTCGTAATACAGTCTGTCATGAAAAAAAAAATCAACCCAAAAAACATTGCATTATCCTTGTTTCTCCTCTAACACCTGCAGCAACTACATAAATGATCAAACTATTCATACTAACAGGTAAAGGACCAAGGTTCTTTAACAGATCTTCATTAGAGGAAGCCCTCTCCATGTCTCCAATACCCATTACTTCATGTGAGTGTCTTGACACGCTACCAGATCTTGTTTTTCTGGGATCCTCCTGGAAAGAGAAACAGATTATTTACCATATACCGTATTTAGCAAACGTTTTTTCACACAGACAGGCCAGAACAAACAGTGTACACCAAGATGAGACACACAGTCACGATGCAGCATCTCGTCAGTGTCTAGACTGTTTGCCACTCATCCAAGTATGTTTACACGCAACATCAGGTAGTAAAATGTGATTGTTCAAATTCACAAACTAAATAACAAACAGTGTAGATCCTGATAGGATGGCTTCAGATCTTGTTACTGAAGCAGCAGGGCGGGGTATGCATCAATGAAATCTTTGAACTGGTATGCAACATTGATGCAAGTATCAATTGAATTTGTCTTAAGAGTTTAGAACATACAGGCATCTATAAACTTTGTCATAAAACTTTAACCCAACATAAAATTTCTAAGTCTGTGACCTTGACCTCAAGGTCATTGTGGGGGGTGGGACATGCATCAATGAAATCTTTAGACCAGTATGTAACTTCAGTGTAAGTATCAACTAAATCTATCAAAGGGTTCAGAAGATACAACCTCTTAGAAACTTTAACACAAAACTTTAACCAAAATGTAAAATTTCTAAGTCTGTGACCTTAACCTCAAGGTCACTGTGGGGGGTGGGACATGCATCAATGAAATCTTTAGACCAGTATGTAACTTCAGTGTAAGTATCAACTAAATCTATCAAAGGATTCAGAAGATACAATCTCTTAGAAACTTTAACGCAAAACTTTAACCAAAATGTTAACGGACGGACGGACAGACGGACAACCGGAAGTTCTCACGGATGTATACTTATGTGGCCATTTTTGGCAGGATTGATACTTAAGTGGCTACTTTTAGCCACAGAAAAGAAGTATTTTCGGTGTCTAACGGAATAAATCACATAGACTTACATTGATTCTGTCCATTTACATAGCCACCTAACTATACATTTGTTGGTGCGGACAGACGCACGGATGGAAACACGGACGGACAGACGAACGGCAGGACGAAAACTATATACCCTCATAGCATACTTCGTATGCCGGGGGTATAAACAGACAACATAAACAGACATTTTCAGATGCAGTTTTTCTAGCATATTAAGGGTTAACCCTTGTCCTGCTGAACTAAGGATATTCTCAATGTTTGTATTCGAGATAAATGGCCCAGTCAACACTACTTAGGACATTTTTGAGGCGGTCAGTTTATCTATCCACACATCCACACTATTCCTGGGCAGGCTTATACGTAAGCGGTTAACCAAAACTGTGCACATTCTTTTGCCAGAAACTGACAACTGCCCTCCTTAAATCAGCAACTGTAGAAAAGACTGCATTATCTCCACAAAAGAATGTTGCTGACCCAAGCAGGTATCGAACCTGTGTCCTCCTAACCACCAGTTGGATGCACATCCGAATGAGCTACTGAGGCCAGCCAGAATATTCTCTACCTTTAGAAACAGTGTAAATCCAGAACAGATCGCATCTCTGATCTAGATTTACACTGTTTAAGCCATCCAATCTGTATCTTTACTGTTTTCACTGTATTGGTGAGTTTATAGCCATACATTAACTGACTGACTGACTGAGTGACAATCGAAAGTGCATGTGGAAAAAGTAAGACCCTGCAGACTGTTACATATATTTTATTTGTTTCACGTCCCATCAACAGGTCATTTTGGAGACATTGCTTCCAATTTTGTGGGATTTTTACCAGTCACTTAGATGATATGACATCTTAAGCCTTACCACCCAAAGTCACCGCTAGGATTTAAGGAGCAGTCTGACTCGCACCATTTATCCAAGGCAGGCATAGACCTTCTGTGAGGTTTACCAGTACAGAAATTCTGTCAGTTTCAGCCCATGCAGCCCAATCTATTTCTGCAAGCCCTAAAAGGTGGGGCGCTGGTACATATACCCTTGCAAACAATGTGATCTGAACCTCTGACAGGTACCCATGTTATAAAGCATAATTTTCTTATGACAATGCTCGTTTATGTTACTTTTGTAGCACACAAAGGAAGACTTACCCATGAAGTTTTACATGTGTTGTGATCAATATAAAATACTTTTCCATTGGGCGCTACTCCTGTAGCCCATCCTGCAGGCAGTGGATCTTCATCTTTTGTGCTGGCTTGTCGGTTCTGGAAAAACACAGAAAGCATTATGTTATAATACATGTTTTTTGATGCAGCAGCACAACCTTTACCACTCTCTGAGCTAATTCAGCAGACGACAAACTGTTGATACTTTTCTTATTTTTCCATGAAAATAGGACTTGACATCCCATGCAAATTGTCTACACAGGAGACAATTTGCATGAAATGTCAAATCCTGTTTTCTCGAACAGAGAAAAATAAATCAAAATGCCATCTGCTGAAAAAAATTACCCAGCATGCAAATAAGGGGGTGTTGCGAGAATAGTTAAAGGATATGTTATCTTATTTGTTCATAAAAACCTGTGTTGCAGGTACTTGTTAGAATAGTCTTCATGAAAAAATAGTGTCATTTTTGGTCAGTTCGTCTGTCATTACTGTTAATGACCAATAATATTCACATGTCAGAAATGCTAATATTTGCATGTTCTAAGGTAACTGATGGGGCAACTTCTAGCTCTGAACATTCTGATCAACACCATTCCTTATGAAACTTACTTATGTTGGTGTTGAAAATAGCCATATTTGACTGTTAAGTTACTTGAAAATTTCATGTAGGAGTCTCATGGTGGAATCAAATTATATTTTTTTTATTTTAAGCACTTTTAAAAGCAATTGTGATGCACTGAAGGTTCATTTTTAAATTGAAGTCAAGTCATGCTTCAGGTCTCTTATGAACATAAAAAAAAACTAGAAATGGTGTTTGTAAAACACAATGCCCCCAACCTTTGCTTGTCCTTAGATGGCAAAATATTCAACAAATATTGTTAAAGACTCAAAAACATACAACAAGAATTCCCCTGAAGGCTATGTCGCGCCTGTGGGGGCGCAAAGTCACCAAACCATGAAATCTAGGTCAAGGTCAAACATGAGCGCCTGCATAAAAATTTCACTCCTAGTTGCAAGCATGTACCAAGTATCATCAATGAAACTCTTAAAAACAGACTCTTACATCAGGGTGAAAGTTAGGGTTGTCACACTATTTTACAAAGTCAGTGAACCATAAAATGTAGGTCAAGGTCAGAAATGGATACTTGCATTGAAGTAGATCTTGTTCAAGATATTATCATAAGCATCTTTTGTGTGAAGTTAGATTAAAATCATAAATGTAGGCGGTAGAGCAATGACAAAGTTTTTCTAAAAATAGCCATAGTGACCTTGACCTTGAGGTCATGACCTTGAAAGTCAAAGCAACTCGAGATATTACCATAAGAAACATTTGTGTGAAGTTCTATTAACATCCATCAATAAATGTAGGCACTAGAGCGATGACAAAGATTTTCAAAAAATAGCCACAGTGACCTTGACCTTGAAAGTCGAAAAAGTTCGAGATATTGTCATAAGGAACATTTGTGTGAAGTTATACTGAAATCGGTGAAGAAATGTAAGCGCTAGAGCCATGTCAAAGTTTTTCTAAAAATAGCCACAGTGACCTTGACCTTGAAAGTCAAACTCACTCGAGGTATTGTCATAAGGAACATTTGTGTGAAGTTATATTGAAATCAGTGAAGAAATGTAGTCGATGGGATGATGACAAAGTTTTTCTAAAAATAGCCACAGTGACCTTGACCTTGAAAGTCGAAATCGCTCGAGATATTGTCTTAAGGAACATTTGTGTGAAGTTATATTGAAATTGGTGAAGAAATGTAAGCGCTAGAGCATTGACAAAGTTTTTCTAAAAATAGCCACAGTGACCTTGACCTTGAAGGTGGAACTCGCTACATATATTGTCATAAGGAACATTTGTATGAATTGATTTTGAAATTGGTGAAAAAAATGTAAGCGCTAGAGCAATGAAAAAGTTTTTCTAAAAATAACCACAGTGACCTTGACCTTGAAAGTCGAACTCTTTCGAGGAATTGTCATAAGGATCATTTGTGTGAAGTTATATTAAAATCGGTGAAGAAATGTAGGCGCTGGAGCGATGACAAAGTTTTTCTAAAAATAGCCATTGTGACCTTGACCTTGAAAGTTGAAATGGCTTGAGATATTGTCATAAGGAACATTTGTGTGAAGTTATATTGAAATCAATGAAGAAATGTAAGCGCTAGAGCATTGAGAAAGTTTTTCTAAAAATAGCCACAGTGACCTTGACCTTGAAAGTGGAACTCGCTAGAGATATTGTCATAAGGAACATTTGTGTGAAGTTATATTGAAATCGGTGAAGAAATGTAGGCGCTAGAGCGATGACAAAATTTTTCTAAAAATAGCTACAGTGACCTTGACCTTGAGGTCATGACCCTGAAAGTCGAACACACTTGAGATATTGTCATAAGGAACATTTGTGTGAAGTTATATTGAAATCAGTGAAGAAATGTAGGCGCTAGAGCAATGACAAAGTTTTTCTAAAAATAGCCACAGTGACATTGACCTTGATGTCATGACCTTGAAAGTCGACCTCGCTCAAGATATAGTCATAAGGCACATTTGTGTGAAGTTATATTGAGATCAGTGAAGAAATGTAGGCGCTAGAGTGATGACAAAGTTTTTCTTAAAATAGCCACAGTAACCCTGAACTTGAGGTTATGACCTTGAAAGTCGAATTGCTGAGATATTAATATAAGAAACATTGAAGTTATATTGAAATTGCTGAAGAAATGTAGGCGCTAGACCGATGACAAAGTTTTTCTAAAAATAGCCACAGTGACCTTGACCTTGAGGTCATGACCTTGAAGTCGAACTCGCTCGAGATTTTTTTATAAGGAACATTTGTGTGAAGTTATATTGAAATTAGTGAAGAAATGTAGGCGCTAGAGCGATGACAAAGTTTTTCTAAAAAAAGCCACAGTGACCTTGACGTTGAGGTCATGACCTTGAAAGTCGAACTCGCTTGAGATTTTTTTATAAGGAACATTTGTGTGAAGTTATATTGAAATTGGTGAAGAAATGTAGGCGCTAGAACGATGACAATGTTTTTCACAAATTACCAAAATGACAAAGGGACATAACTCACAAAGTATTTTTCGGAATTTTGTCATAAGTTAATCAGTTCATCTACTCATCACCACCAATATACTCAACAACTTTCAAGGCTCTAGCTCCAATAGTTTTTGAGATATCTTGCTGACAAGATTTTATTAAAAAAATTTCAAAGGGCAATAACTCTTAAAAGTGGCATAATCCGGACCAGAAAAAAAATACGCATCAGCTAATTTTCCATGAGGAATCCATATATGAAATTTCAAAACCCTAGCATACACGGTTCTAAAGATATGCTATGCATCACTTTAAGCATACATTACAATGGGCACAAATTACCAAAATGACAAAGGGCCATAACTCACAAAGTATTTTTCGGAATTTTGTCAAAAGTTAATCAGTTCATCTACTCATCACCACCAATATATTCACCAACTTTCAAGGCTCTAGCTCCAATAGTTTTTGAGATATCTTGCTGACAAAATTTTATTCAAAAAATTTCAAAGGGCAATAACTCTTAAAAGGGGCATAATCCGGACAAGAAAAAAAATACGCGTCAACTAATTTTCCATGAGGAATCCATATATGAAATTTCAAAACCCTAGCATACACGGTTCTAAAGATATGCTATGCATCACTTTTAGCATACATTACAATGGGCACAAATTACCAAAATGACAAAGGGCTATAACTCACAAAGTATTTTTCGGAATTTTGTCAAAAGTTAATCAGTTCATCTACTCATCACCACCAATATATTCACCAACTTTCAAGGCTCTAGCTCCAATAGTTTTTGAGATATCTTGCTGACAAAATATTATTAAAAAAAATTCAAAGGGCAATAACTCTTAAAAGGGGCATAATCCGGACAAGAAAAAAAATACGCGTCAGCTAATTTTCCATGAGGAATCCATATATGAAATTTCAAAACCCTAGAATACACGGTTCTAAAGTTGTGCTATGCATCACTTTTAGCATACATAACAATGGGCACAAATTACCAAAATGACAAAGGGCCATAACTCACAAAGTATTTTTCGGAATTTTGTCAAAAGTTAATCAGTTCATCTACTCATCACCACCAATATAATCACCAACTTTCAAGGCCTTAGCTCCAATAGTTTTTGAGATATCTTGCTGACAAGATTTTATTAAAAAAATTTCAAAGGGCAATAACTCTTGAAGGGGGCATAATCCGGACGAGAAAAAAAATACGCGTCAGCTAATTTTCCATGAGGAATCCATATATGAAATTTCAAAACCCTAGCATACACGGTTCTTTAGTTATGCTATGCATCAAAAGCGTAACGGACGGACGAACGGACGAACGGACGAACAGACGAACGGACGAACGGACGAACGGACGAACGGACGAACGAACCAGAAGCAATATGCCCCTCCAACTTTTTCAAAGTTGGGGGCATAAAAAAAAACTAAAATTTGATTGGACCATGTGACCTGCTGTTACAAGTAGATATCACACTCCTACAATAATGAAACACAAATAATTGTCATGTTAAGGTGAAAGGATACAGCTATTTTTCTGCCTTGATGCAAGGAAGACAACTCTTCCTGAATCTTTTTGCTTTCCAATAAATGATGCCCCACTGGAAAAGGATCTGCCCCTAAAGAACATGCTCATGAGGTGGACCTACTCTTAACCCTTATCCTGCTGTTCAAGAAGGAGACATCTGATCAGGATCTACACGGTTTGCCATGCAGATCGTGAAATGAATGAATATAATATTTCAAGCAATCTGATTGGCTGATAGGTGGTAATAGGTGTGGCTTATATTAAGCAGCATAAGGGTTAAAGGGAAGACTATGTTCCTGAAGTACAAATTCTTCCTGTCAAAAGTAGAGGGCTGCAAATTGCAAAGCATTTTAACCCATTTTGTACCAAATGGAATCTTCCAAAATTTCAAAATTTAGGTGTGTGTGTGTGTGGTGGTGTTGGTGGTGGTGGGTGGGTGTTGGGAGGGGGGGGGGGGGCAGTTTGAGTTTTTTCTTCAAAATTAATTGGGAAGATGGCCCTGATCAGATGACACAGAATGTGGCATCTGATCTGGGCCTGCACTGTTTGCCATGGTACCCGTTTAGGCGTTCCTGGTACAGAAAGGGTGAAATCATGAACCATGCATGAACTATCAGTATGACTGAATGACATCAATGACACTGTTCAACAGAACAGAGGACCCTCATTATAACAACAGTATTTGATGCCCAACAATTTGCCCATAAGTAAGAAATTACCACTTTAAATAATCCTAATAACAAGTTGTGGGCATGTAATAATATAAGAATCTGATGTGGGGTTCTGTTGTAGATGAGCGTTTCCAACCCGAGGGATGACCGTGCTGAGCGGAACCAAGGCTTCGCCGAGGGTCCGCTCAGCACGGTCATCCCGAGGGTTGGAAACGCCCATCTACAACAGAACCCCATATTGGATTCTTTTTCTTGCACAACACCGCCGGTTAGTTTTGACAGCTCGCACATGTATATTGTTTACAAAATAAAAGTAGTGCGGAAGTAGTTCCGGCAGTTGAATAGAATTGAAGCGCATTTATGTTAGTTGCCTGGGTCGGAACACCAGGGTCAGAACATAAATTTCTATCCCAGGGTAAAATCGCGAATTTCCTTGTCTGATGTGCAAGAACAACATTTTCCCTTTATTTCTCCAAGAAACAAATGTTGTGGACATATGTTTGAACTGCCTCAGTGAGGTGAGTCTAACAAATATCTAACTATATCAGTTAAATATTGTGGCTATTTGTTAGAATTGTCTCAGTGAGGGAATTCTAACGAATATCCACAAACATCTGTTCCTCAGTGAGGCAATTCTAACGACTATCCACAGTATTTTAACATACATTTATTCTTGTATATCTCCTTTAATAAAACTCAAAAAATGAGTTAACCCATTTTGTACCGGAAACCCCAAAACGGGTACCCTGGCAAACAGTGCAGGCCGCAAAACGCGGCATCTGATCAGGGTCTACACTATTTGCAAAAAGTTCAGCCATTTTCCAAATCAATTTTGAAGATAATAAAGCCTAACACCCCTAAAGTTTGAAATGGACTCCTGCTATATATATGGTACAAAAAGGGTTTATTTGTCTCATCTTGAGCTACGGTTTTGTTAAACTGAAATTGTCGTTAAACACGTTTTGTTGTTATTTCGAATGATGGAATGAGACAGAAGTCGTTATACAGAAAAACTGTATATACAGTAAAATTCTTATATTAACCCTTGACCTGCTGAATATTTATATATACCACACCCACTTCTGATTATCAACCAATCACATTACTTGGTGCTAATTATTGCAACAAATTCATGAGCTGAATGACAAACAATGAAGATCCTGATCAGATGGCTTCTTCAGAAGCCATCTGATCTGGATCTGCATTGTTCGAAAGATAAGGCATATCCGGGCTCAGCAGGACAAGGGTTAAGACCACCTTTGGAGATTGTATGCAGAAAAACACAAAGAAAGAATAACTGCAACCTACTAAATAAGCTTTTCAACCCATTGTAGGCGGGAAACCCCTAAAGGGGTACCTTGGCAAACAGAATGCAGAATTTGATCAGGGCCTGCACCATTTGCTGACAGAATTTTTCATGCAAAATAGAATAAGAACGAAAAAAATAGGCCTACCACCCTTTATATGACAAATGGACTTGTCCAACATATAGCAAGGAAAGATCCACTAGTACAGAATGGGATAAAGCAGAATTAGTCTTAATTTAAGGTGGTCTTAATAAATGTCAACTTATTTCAATTTCAACCTGTATATCAAATTTTTGGAGTTCATTTACTTTGCAGTTCAGTATTAAACCTAAATGTCTTTCATAAGTGTGTACAGTATAACCTCTGTAAAGCAGCCCTGTGAAAAATCCAAAACTGAGCCCAGTTGTTCAAAGCATCGTTAGCTTAAGGAGCATGTTAATGGTGAAGTTGTTAACCATTCTAGCAAGTTCAATATCTAAAATTTTGTTTTTTTTTGCTGAAAAAAATGTGAGCAGCTTTTGCATTTGCAAAAGCTGCTCACATTATTTTTTTCAGCAAAAATGTATTAGTATTTTGACCATATTGAATGATTGTAGTTTTAACAATATGTTAGCTAACAATGCCGTTAGTTTGAACAACTGGTCCCTGGATGCTCAGAGGTGGATGTTCAGCAGAGAGAAATATAAGAGATGATGTAGTGGAGGTTTTACTATACTTCAGAGTTTGGATTAACGTGCAGGTACAGGGGCAACATCCACGTAAATGGGCCCCCTTCCAGGTAGCTGGTTTGCTGCATGCATAGCAGATCTCACACCAGATCTCCAGGTTTGTCTCTCATGAGGGGCGATAGCAGCGAGCTTGCACTCTCTGCGATCTCTCTCTCTGTCAGCTGCTTCAGGTCATCTTGGGCCTCCCAGGTCCATGCCTTCCATCTACCTGTATGTCACAGGCAGTCTTGACTGCACTGTTGGAGCATTCCACATGTCCATACCAGCAGAGCCTTCTTTCTTTCAGGATGAGGTCAATTAATATCAGAAAAAATATTCCTTAAATGTTTGTAATAAAATCAAACTTGCACTTCTGTAACAAAATATTTTGACTTTGCGCAAATGTGAATTTTCACTAAAATGAGTTTTTTCATCAAAGTTTTTGTCCTATTTTCATTCCAGTTGTATGCAACTTGAACACTAAATGCATCAGGTTTGGTTTACTTTGGAGTTTAATGGCCAAGTCAGCACTATTTAGGTCATACTGAGGCTGTCAGTTTACTCTACCATTTTTTCCTGGACAGGCTTTTACATAAATAGGATAGTGCAAACTGTTTCACCAAAAACTGATAACTGCCCTTCTTGAATCAGTGGAAGGGATAAAATGACAAATGAATATATGTCATGATCAATCTCCACAAAAGAAAATTGCCAACCCAGTGGGCATCGATCCAGAACCTTCTTATCCCAGCCAGACGCTCATCCAACTGAGTCACCAACTTTGGCCAAAAAAGACTTGGATTAGCTTGTGCATCTCAGTAGTCTGATCAGAGTACTGATATAAATATCCGTTGGCTCAAAGTTGACAGGGATATATGCATTTGTTTTTAACCCTTATCCCGCTGAATAAATTAATTGAACAACGCCTTATCAAATGGCTTCTTTAGAAGCCATCTGATATGGATCTACACTGTTTGCAAAGGAAGGGGTTGTCTTGTTCAGCAGGATCAGGGTCAAAGTTTAAAAATCTGATCAACATAAAGTAATTTGAGCTGATCAGTTCATCTACAACATTAGATCACACTATTCCTACTGGGCAGACTTACTTGTGGTGCATTTATGCATTTAACGAGTTCAGAGCACATTCTTTGGCCCATAAATGGCAGATGTCTTTCTTAAACAAGAGGGCTCTCTGGGCCCTGAATCGCTCACCTGAGTATCAGTGTCTCTAGTGCATTCTTGGCCCAAGGGCTATAATTTGAATAAACTTGGTAGCGGTCCACTAGATAAGGCTTCAGACCAAATATCAAAGACCTGGGCCTTCTGGTTTCAGAAAAGAAATTTTTAAAGGATTTCCCTATATAAGCCTTTGTAAAACCAGCGTGCCCTGGCGCATGGGCATTTTTTGCACCAGGGCTATAATTTGACCAATTTCAGCAGAGGTTCACTAGTTGAAGCTTCACACCAGATATCAAAGACCTGGGCCTTCTGGTTTCGGACAAGAAGATTTTTAAAGGTTTTTTCCTATATATGCCTATGTACAAATAGTGGGTCCCAGCAAAGGGACATTTTTGGCCCAAAGGCTATAATTTGAACAATCTTGGTAGAAATCCATTAGATGAAGGTACATACTAAATATCAAAGACGTGGGCCTGGCGGTTTCAGAGAAGATTTTCTAAAGATTTTCCCTATATAAGCCTATTTAAAACCAAAGGGCCCCGGGGCGGGGCATTTTTGGCCCCAGAACTATAATTTGAACAATCTTGGTAGGGGTCCACTAGATAAAGCTTCATACCAAATAGCAAAGATCTGGGCCTTGCGGTTTCAGGGAAGAAGATTTTTAAAGATTTTCCCTATATAAGCCCATGTAAAACCAAAGGGCCCCGGGACAGGGCATTTTTGGCCCCAGCACTATAATTTGAACAATCTTGGTAGGGGTCCACTAGATGAAGCTTCATACCAAATAGCAAAGATCTGGGCCTTGTGGTTTCAGAGAAGAAGATTTTTAAAGATTTTCCCTATATAAGCCCATGTAAAACCAAAGGGCCCCTGGGCGGGGCATTTTTGGCCCCAGCACTATAATTTGAACAATCTTGCTAGAGGTCCAATAGATGAAGCTTCATAACAAATATCAAATATCTGGGCCTTGCGGTTTCAGGGAAGAAGATATAAGCCCATGTAAAACCAAAGGGCCCCGGGGCAGGGCATTTTTGGCCCCAGCACTATAATTTGAACAATCTTGGTAGGGGTCCACTAGATGAAGCTTCATACCAAATAGCAAAGATCTGGGCCTTGTGGTTTCAGAGAAGAAGATTTTTAAAGATTTTCCCTATATAAGCCCATGTAAAACCTAAGGGCCCCGGGACGGGGCATTTTTGGCCCCAGCACTATAATTTGAACAATCTTGGTAGGGGTCCACTATATGAAGCTTCATACCAAATAGCAAAGACCTGGGCCTTGCGGTTTCAGAGTTGAAGATTTTTAAAGATTTTCCATATATAAGCCCATGTAAAACCGAAGGGCCCCGGGGCGGGGACATTTTTGGCCCCAGCACTATAAATAATTTGAACAATCTTGGTAGGAATCCACTAGATGAAGCTTCATACCAAATATCAAAGATCTGGGCCTTGCAGTTTCAGAGAAGAAGATTTTTAAAGATCTTCCATATAATATTATAAGCCCATGTATAACCAAAGGGCCCTGGGGCGGGGGCATTTTTGGCCCCAGCACTATAATTTGAACAATGGTGGTAGGAGTCCACTAGATGAAGCTTCATAGTAAATATCAAAGATCTGGGCCTTGCGGTTTCAGAGAAGATTTTCCCCATATATACCCATGTAAAACCAAAGGGCCCTGGAGCGGGGGCATTTTTCACCCCAGCACTATAATTTGAACAATCTTGGTTGAGGTCCACTAGATGAAGCTTCATACCAAATATCAAAGATCAGAACCTTGCGGTTTCAGAGAAGAAGGTTTTTAAAGGTTTCCCTATATAAGCCCATGTCGCTCACCTGTGTACCAGAAAATCATTAGTGTAAGAGACCACTTGACATTGCTACATACTAAATATCTAAGCTCAGGCAAAGCAATGTCCATGCTCATAAACCATACTGGTTTCATTGGGCGACAGGGCTTGAGATGTAATTTCATTTCAATGTCCAGTAAAAGTCCCACAAAATTGGAAGAGACATCTCCAAAATGACCTATACAGTGTTGACGGCAGGGCTCGAGAAAATGCCGGTTTTCCGGTTCTGGACCGAATCTGGCCTCCATAAACCGATTTTGACTTCAGAAGAAGATCAAAAAATCGGTCCGTAACTCTATAACATTTTTAAAAAAATCGGTTCGAAAATTTTCGCTAAGTCATTATGTTGTAAAAACAAGCTGACCGTTTGCCACTGATAATCCAAGCATGTATACAAAACGCCTGCAGTACAAGGTGTTAGACCAGTTCATTATCTAACTAGGTGAAAATTGGACAAGTCCACGTCGGGTTCTTTGATCTTATCGCAGCGCAATTTGACCTGTGTGTCAAAATTATTAATCCATGAAAACTGGCCTGAGGCGTTATCGGCAAGCTGGCAAGGTGAGAAAATAAGGTCAATAAATGCAGGACAAACACTAGTTTGTTTAGACAAGTCATTAATTTATGGCTTACTATAGAACCGGTATTTGAATATAATTTTTTTTTCACAGGGCGCAATTTTCAATACACACCTGTCATGTCTGAACATTGCGTGTTATGCCTTCGAGGGAAAATGCCTTATTTCACCCATTCTAAGCGATATTTTTATTTAAGAATACGCTCCATTGAAACCAATAACATAAATCACGTCATTTGTAGACACAGCGATTTGTTTCAGGCTTGTGTAATCGTGAAATATGTATTTATATTCTTTTAAACACGGTTCGGCCATGTAAGATTTTCAATGACTCTCGTTCAGCCATGTTGTGTTTCGAGAGTAAAGAAATGTTTTTCGATTTTTTTACCCGTTCAAATTATTTTTTTTAGAAATACGCTCTATTAAAATCAATCACTTAAAACAGGTGTGTGGGTTACGTCCTTGACTGCATTAATGTGTATTGTGTAAACGGAAACCGTATGACGTCATTTTCCGACCACGTTGCTGCACGTTGTCGCCATTTGTAAACAAAGCAATTTGGGCAAAATAAAATGCGTGAAATAAGAGAAATATTTTAAAGGTTTTAAAAAGGGGGAAAAAATAGTGACCATCGAACTGGTGTTTTACTGCCCCACGTCGGTTGTTTCCCTTTAGCGGTCTTCAGGTTCTGAGTGACCCGGATATTGGGAAAATGAAAGTAGATGAAATCTGGCGTAGAAAATGAAAGCAGATTTATGAAATCTGAACGATGTGAGCAATAATTGCTGTTTATAATCGAGATACTGGTGCTCATATCCGTTGACAAGTGTAAGAGCAACACTGGTATGTCATTCGTTATGCTAATAACATATTTTGAAATTGAAAATCGCCAATTGAGTTTACGGAAATTACCGAAACCGATCGGCAATTTCCGTAATTTTTTGGCGAAATCTGGCTGGACCGATTTGGATTCTTCAGTTTCTCGAGCCCTGGTTGACGGGGATGTAAAACCTCAAATCAAACAAAATCTGTGCCTTATGGTTTTGGAGAAAAAGATTTTTTTTAAGTTTTTTCCAGTATAAGTCTATACGAGCTAATGAGCCCTGAGGCTTGGCCAATTTTGACCCAAAGGGCACGGTTGGCAGGTTTAATGTAGGCGACCATTTTGTGTTGCTATTACTAAATATCTAAGGTCTGTACTTCATGGTTTCAAAGAAGATGTTTGAAGCTTTTTCTATTATAAGTTTGTTGGAGTTAAGGGGCCACAGGATTTGGACCCCAGGGGCATGACTTGGCAGGATTCATGTAGGCGACCACTCGACATTGCTACATGCTAAATACCTAAGCTCTTGGACTTATGGTTTCAGAGAAGAAAATTTTTTTCCCATTTAAGTTTTTTTTTTTTTTTCATTATTAGGGCCCTGTGGTTTCAGAGAAGAAGATTTTTGAAGTTTCTCCAATTGTAAGTCTATGGAAGCTAAAGAGCCCTGGGGTGGGGCCAATTTGGATTCCAGGGGCATAACTGGCAGGATTTATGTAGGTGGCCACTTGACATTGCTACATACTAAAAATCTAAGCTCTGGGCCTTATGGTTTCATAGAAGAAGATTTTTTAAGTTTTTTTACATTTTTAGTCTATTGGAGGTGATGAGCTCGGGCTTGGCCAATTTTGACCCCAGGGACAGGGTTAGCAGGATTTATGTAGCTGGCTATTTTATGTTGCTAGATACTAAATATCTAAGTTCTGTGCTTCACAGTTTCTGAGAAGATTTTTGAAGCTCTTTTCCATTATGAGTCTATGGGAGCTATGGGGACCCCGGAGTGGCCCATTTGGACCCCAGGGGCATGATTAGCAGGAAATATGTAGGTGACCACTTGCCATTGCTATATGCTAAATATCTAAGCTCTGTGGTTTCAGAGAAGAAGATTTTTGAAGTTTTTTTTTCCATTTATATGAGTCTATGGGAGCTAAGGGGGTCCCAGGGTGTGGCCCATTTGGACCCCAGGGGCATGATTGGTAGGATTTATGTAGGTGACCACTTGTCATTGCTACATGCTAAATATCTACGCTCTGGGCCCTGTGGTTTCATTGAAGAAGATTTTTGAAGCTTTTTTTCCATTATGAGTCTATGGGAGTTAAGGGGCCCCGGGGTGTGGCCAATTTGGACCCCAGGGGCATGATTGGCAGGATTTATGTAGGTTACAAATTGAAGTTGCTACATGCTAAATATTTAAGCTCTGGGCCCTGAGGTTTCAGAGAAGAAGAGTTTTGAAGCTTTTTTTCCATTATGAGTCTATAGGAGCTAACGGGCCCCGGGCTTGGCCCATTTGGACCCCAGGGGCATGATTGGCAGGAATTATGTAGGTGACAACTTGCCGTTGCTACATGCTAAATATCTAAGCTCTGGGCGCTGTGGTTTCAGAGAAGAAGATTTTTTAAGCTTTTTTCCATTTTGAGTCTATGGGAGCAAAGGGGCCCCGGTGCATGGCCCATTTGGAATGCAGGGGCATGATTGGCAGGAATTATGTAGGTGACCAATTGCCTTTGCTACATGCTAAATATCTCAACCCTGGGCCCTGTGGTTTCAGAGAAGAAGATTTTTGAAGCTTTTTTTCCATTATGAGTCTATGGGAGCTAAGGGGCCCCGGGGTGTGGCCCATTTGGACCCTAGGGGCATGATTGGCAGGATTTATGCAGGTGACCACTTGCCGTTGCTACATGCCAAATACCTCAGCTCTGGGCCCTGTGGTTTCAGAGAAGAAGATTTTTTAAGTTTTTTTCCATTATGAGTCTATAGGAGCTAAAAGGCCCGGGGGCGTGGCTAATTTGGACCCCAGGGGCAGGATTGGCAGGAATTATGTAGGTGACCACTTGCCGTTGCTACATGCCAAATATCTCAGCTCTGGGCCCTGTGGTTTCAGAGAAGAAGATTTTCGAAGCTTTTTTCCATTATGAGTCTATAGGAGCTAAAGGGCCCCGGGGCGTGGCCCGTTTGGACCCCAGGGGCATGATTGGCAGGAATTATGTAGGTGACCACTTGCCGTTGCTACATGCTAAACATCTAAGCTCTGGGCCCTGTGGTTTCAGAGAAGAAGATTTTTGAAGCTTTTTGTTCCATTATGAGTCTATGGGAGCGAAGGGGCCCCAGGGTGTCGCCCATTTGGAACCCAGGGGCATGATTGACAGGAATTATGTAGGTGACCACTGGCCGTTGCTACATGCTAAATATCTGAGCTCTGGGCCCTGTGGTTTCAGAGAAGAAGATTTTTTAAGTTTTTTTCCATTATGAGTCTATAGGAGCTAAAAGGCCCGGGGGCGTGGCCCAGTTGGACCCCAGGGGCATGATTGGCAGGCATTATGTAGGTGACAACTTGCCGTTGCTACAATGCTAAATATCTGAGCTCTGGGCTCTGTGGTTTGCGAGAAGAAGATTTTTGAAGCTTTTTGTTCCATTATGAGTCTATGGGAGCGAAGGGGCCTGGGGCGTTGCCCATTTGGAACCCAGGGGCATGACTGGCAGGAATTATGTAGGTGACCACTGGCCATTGCTACATGCCAAATATCTCAGCTCTGGGCCCTGTGGTTTCAGAGAAGAAGATTTTTGAAGCTTTTTGTTCCATTATGAGTCTATGGGAGCTAAGGGGCCCCGGGGTGTGGCTAATTTGGACCCCAGGGGCAGGATTGGCAGGAATTATGTAGGTGACCACTTGCCGTTGCTACATGCCAAATATCTCAGCTCTGGGCCCTGTGGTTTCAGAGAAGAAGATTTTCGAAGCTTTTTTCCATTATGAGTCTATAGGAGCTAAAGGGCCCCGGGGCGTGGCCCGTTTGGACCCCAGGGGCATGATTGGCAGGAATTATGTAGGTGACCACTTGCCGTTGCTACATGCTAAACATCTAAGCTCTGGGCCCTGTGGTTTCAGAGAAGAAGATTTTTGAAGCTTTTTGTTCCATTATGAGTCTATGGGAGCGAAGGGGCCCCAGGGTGTCGCCCATTTGGAACCCAGGGGCATGATTGACAGGAATTATGTAGGTGACCACTGGCCGTTGCTACATGCTAAATATCTGAGCTCTGGGCCCTGTGGTTTCCGAGAAGAAGATTTTTGAAGCTTTTTGTTCCATTATGAGTCTATGGGAGCGAAGGGGCCCCGGGGTGTGGCCGATTTGGACCCCAGGGGCATGATTGGCAGGAATTATGTAGGTTACAACTTGATGTTGCTACATGCCAAATATCTCAGCTCTGGGCCCTGTGGTTTCAGAGAAGAAGATTTTCGAAGGTTTTTTCCATTATGAGTCTATGGGAGCTAAAGGGCCCTGGGGCATGGCCTGTTTGGACCCCAGGGGCATGATTGGCAGGAATTATGTAGGTGATCACTTGCCGCTGCTACATGCTAAATATCTAAGCTCTGGGCCCTGTGGTTTCCGAGAAGAAGATTTTTGAAGCTTTTTGTTCCATTATGAGTCTATGGGAGCGAAGGGGCCCCGGGGCGTCGCCCATTTGGCCCCAGGGGCATGATTGGCAGGAATTATGTAGGTGACCACTGGCCGTTGCTACATGCTAAATATCTAAGCTCTGGGCTCTGTGGTTTCAGAGAAGAAGATTTTTGAAGCTTTTTTTTCCATTATGAGTCTATGGGAGCTAATGGGCCACGGGGTGTGGCCAATTTGGACCCCAGGGGCATGATTGGCAGGAATTATGTAGCTGACCACTTGCCGTTGCTACATGCAAAATATCTCAGCTCTGGGCCCTGTGGTTTCAGAGAAGAAGATTTTTGAAGCTTTTTTCCATTATGAGTCTATAGGATCTAAAGGGCCCCGGGGCGTAGCCCGTTTGGACCCCAGGGGCATGATTGGCAGGAATTATGTAGGTGACCACTTGCCGTTGCTACATGCTAAATATCTGAGCTCTGGGCCCTGTGGTTTCCGAGAAGAAGATTTTTGAAGCTTTTTGTTCCATTATGAGTCTATGGGAGCGAAGGGGCCCCAGGGTGTGGCCAATTTGGACCCCAGGGGCATGATTGGCAGGAATTATGTAGGTGACCACTTGCCGTTGCTACATGCTAAATATCTGAGCTCTGGGCCCTGTGGTTTCCGAGAAGAAGATTTTTGAAGCTTTTTGTTCCATTATGAGTCTATGGGAGCGAAGGGGCCCCGGGGCGTGGCCAATTTGGACCCCAGGGACATGATTGGCAGGAATTATGTAGGTGACCACTGGCCGTTAATACATGCTAAATATATAAGCTCTGGCCCCTGTGGTTTCATAGAAGATGATATTTTATTTTTTTCCCATTGTAAGTCTATGGGAGCTATATGTTGCCATGGCAACCAGAATTCCAATCTGATCAGCCCAAAAACCTTATGCAGCCTTTCCCCCTACCTGATGATGCTTCTCATGAAATTTGATCAAGATTGACCATGGGGTATAAGAGATATACTTATTTGAAATTGTTTACGGACGCGCGCACGGACGCATGACGGACAAAAAGTGATCACAAAAGCTCACCTTGTCACTACGTGACAGGTGAGCTAACAAAGGGCCCCGGGGCGGGGGCATTTTTGGCCCCAGCACTATAATTTGAACAATCTTGGTAGGGGTCTACCAGATGAAGCTTCATACCAAATATCAAAGACCTGGGCCTTGTGGTTTCAGAGAAGAAGATTTTTTAAGTTTTCAGTGAAAAAAATCTATTTTTGGCTACTGAGACCTAGATGTGCAATGGACCGGAACCATTTGAACAACTTTGAAAGGGGACCACCTAAGGATCATTCCTGTGAAGTTTGGTCAAAATCCCATTAGTGGTTTAGGAGGAAGATGTCGTTTGAAGAAAAAGTTTACGGACAGACGCACGGACGCACGACGGACGACGGACAAAAAGTGATCCCAAAAGCTCACCTCGTCACTACGTGACAGGTGAGCTAAAAACGGTATATACATAAGGGAAACAATGACTACAGAACATATTTCATGATCAATTTCCAATGTTGCTAGGCATGTCAGGAACTGAAACTGCAACTGCCTAATCACCAGGCTGACGTGCATTCAATACAACTACCAGTCCTGGCCAGACTTGGAGGGTAGAAAAGCAAGTAGGCTAATTTAATCTCAAAGGTTTCACAGCTTATCACACTAAAGGGGTAAAATCCAATGACTTCAAAACAAGAAGAACAGGGCACAGTCATTCAAAACTAACGATGTCGTTAGTTAACATATCATTAAAACTTTGATCATTTTTAAAATATGGCAAATATGGTAATATTTTTTATAAAAAATGTATTTTGAATGCTGCTCACATTTTTTCAGCAAATGTAAATGCAAAAGCTGCTCACAATATTTTTTTTCAGCAAAAGTAACACTGTATTAGATATTGTACTTACTAGAAAATATTTGACCACTAACAAGCTTGTTAACCCTTGTTCTGCTGATTATTTAACAATGCCACACCCACGGCTGATTATCAATCAATCAGATTACTTGATGCAAACTATTGCAACAATTTCATAAACTGAATGACAAACAATGATGATCCTGATCAGATGGCTTCTTAAGAAGCCATCTGATCTGGATCTGCATTGTTTGAAAGATAAGACATATCCGGGCTCAGCAGGACAAGGGTTAACCCATTGTGGTAAACAGTGCAGGCCCAGATCAGATGCCACAGAATGTGGCGTCTGATCAGGGCCTGCACAATTTGCTAACAAAAATTTATGTCAAAAATAGAATAAGAACAAATGGGCCTACCACCCCTTGTATGACAAATGGACTTGTCAAATATATAGCAATGGAAGAGTCCACTAGTATACAATGGGTTAAGCTAACAATGCTTTGAACAACTCACGCAAGGACCCAGCTGTTCAAAGTGTTTTTAGTAGCCATTTTTTTTTTTCCGGCCCCGATAGTTCAGTTGGTAGAGTGTCCACTCCGGGGAACAGGAGGTCACGGGTTCGATCCCGGGCCGTGACATACCAAAGTCGTTAAAAATGGTACTAGATGCTCCTCGCTTGGCACTCAGATTTACGGGGTAGGGCTAGGACTGGTCGACCAAGTGTCAGGATAATGTGACTGGGTGTGGTATCATGTAATGTGCCTGGGACATGATACTTCAGTGAGGCAGCACTATAAAAGTGAGCATTGAGCTCCCTGTCGCAACCAGAAACCGTCGTGATATGACTGAAAAATTGTTGAAAGCTACGTTAAACCCCAATTCACACACACACACACAGTAGCCATTTTGTTACTTGCTCTAACAAGTACAGCAGGTACTGATTTTTTTTTTGCTGAAAAGAATGCGAATAGTTATGGAAAACCTTTCTGATTTTTGCCCTATAATATTAGCAAATTTGCCATATTAAATGATCAGTAACGAACAACATTGATAGTTTGGAATAGCTGACCTGTAGATAGCACAGCAAATATTCCATGCAAAGCATGTAGAAAGTCATCAGAATTGCCATGAGAAGCTTTTTCTATACAAAACCATGTTCGGATCTTAAACATTTTAGTACTGAATAAAATCTTCAGCCTGATTTGAAGAAGCAGCCCTTTTTTTAAATTAACCCTTATCTTGCTGTTCAGGACAACCCCTATCTTTGCAAACAGTGTAGATCCAGATCAGATGGCTTCTGAAGAAGCCATTTGATCAGGATCTACACTGTTTGGCATTCAGTTTATGAATGTGTAGCAATAAATTACATCAAGTAATTTGATTGGTTAATAGACAGAAATGGGTGTGGCTTAAATGAATATTCAGCAAGAGAAGGGTTAAGAGGTGTCAGGCTGACTTATTTTTAATTTTTTTTTATGTTTTTGGAAACAGTGAAGGCACTGATCAGACGTCACAAAATGCAGCATCTGATCTTGGCCAGCATTGTTTTTCAGTATCCTGTTGTTTGGAGTTTCCAGTCTTTACTGCCCTTATCAGATTATTTTCTTCTCTATTCAGCTGACTGTTAATCAGAAGTGTGTTCCCAGAGAAAAAAAACCCTGACCTTCTGTTACAGTAATTGGCATCTCAAATGCTACTGGAGCGAGGCTTGATCCTGCAGCAGTGAGGGGCATAATAAAATGCTCTAACTACTTTAAAATGGCTCCATATAATGTAGGTGGAGAGTCATCTCCTATCCTATCAAAAAGTCAATAAAGGGGAAATAATTCTGCTCTGACGAGCTGAATTAAAACTATTAATTATCTATATTAGCATATTATGTTCAATGCTTTTGTGAACAGTGATGAAAGTTTTCAACCCATTTTGTACCGGAAACCCCAAAAGGTACCCTGGCAAACAGTGCAGGCCAGATCAGACAAGCAGAATGCGGTGTCTGATCTGGGCCTACACTAATTGCAATAAGTACGGCCATTTTCCCAATTAATTTTAAAGAAAACACAACCTGACACCCCTAAATTTCGAAATGGACTCCTGATATAAGGAGCAAGATTTCATTTGGTACAAAAAGAGTTAAACCCTGCAACAAATAAGCCAGCCAATGAGAAAAGGGTAAATGTCACATAACTGATCAGAAATGGCTCAAGCCACCCTGCATGTAAGCGCAGGCTCATTAGAGCCTTTTCTGCTCACAGACATAATAGAGGAGACTCTCAGTTGCTTCCTACAAGGGGTCACGCTTCTGGATGTGCTCGAGTATTTAACCCTTATCCTGCTGAATGAATTCAATTAGCCACACCCATTTCGGACTATAAACTAATCAAATAAATGTATTAACTCTTATCATGCTGTTCACGATAACCCCTTTCTTTGGAAACAATGTAGATCCAGATCAGATGGCTTCTAAAGAAGCCATCTGATCAGGGTCTACACTGTTTGACATTCAGTTTATGAATTTGTAGGAATAAATTACATCAAGTAACCTGATTGGTTCAAAATCAGAAATGGGTGTGGCTAAACTGAATATTCAGCAAGAGAAGGGTTAACCCTTTACCACTCAGGGATTTTGTGAATTTCGCTGATTTTCACACTGTTGCACCTGACAGCAACTTCAACTAGCCATTGTTTCATAATGGATGGTCTGTTTTACACCAAACTCGGTATGAATGATCATTGGGCAGTAGCCTTTCAAATGCAACCTTTCATGACTTGATCATTGTTTTCATGGTAAAGAGGGGACATCTCAAAGTTGGCAAAAAGTGTGTTTTCACATGAATTTTTGACCACATTTTAATCTTCACACAGCTGTCAAGGCAACAATTAAGGTGTTTGGCACTGGCCATTTTCACTATTTGCAGCATGTTTTATCAGCATCAATTTTCAGGCATTTTTGACCCCAGACACCCTCAGATATAAATTTTAGCAGCCGGTTGGGCCATACACCCAAAATTTTTCGGGATGTGAGGGGGGCGTTGCCCCCCCTTCAATCCCCCCAAGAATATTTTTAGTGGGGAGGCGCGCGAAAAAACAGGTCAATTTTTTGCTCAACAAATCTTAAAGCAAACATAACTATCCAGAGGTAGGAATGCAGATTTTGGGTGCTTCTGGGGCTTAAACTGGGGGGGGGGGGGGGGGGGGGGGGTGCAGACACGTAAAAACACGTATCTGAGTGGTAAAGGGTTAACTGAAATCTGGGAACATACTGAATTTTAGCCTAAAATGCATTCATTTTATCTGAAATATTGTTTCTTGCAATAATATGATGAAAAAACATTATTTTGGTCAGTTGGGATTTTCTTCTTTAAAGGTGCATTATTGAGCTATCGGGCTTCAAAAATGAAAAGCGTGTTTTTCGGTTTTATTTCTTCTATTCATGTAACTTTGTCATTTGTAATCTTCTGAAACCAAATACCACTTCAGAACTTTGTGAAAATCGTCGTTTTCATTTTTGTTTATTTGTTGTTTTTGGGAATTTCAATCTAAAAATATTCCTGTCACGTGACAAAAAGCCGGGCAACATCACAGCGGCGAACAATAAGATGGCGACCTCCGGTTCATCTGAGGAAAGTAGAATTTTTAGTCCAAATTACAAGTATTTGACTTTCAACTGCACTGACACAATACTATCATGCATGTTAATCTGTTATCAAATGCTAACGCATCAATTTACAGGCAAGAAGATAATTTTACCGTCAATATCTAAGGATGAATTTCTGAATCGATGAGAATTGACATGGGGTCGTTTCAAAGATACACAAAAACCGCATACATGTGAGAGTACATGTATGATGTGGGTATTTGTTAGAATTAGACGATACTAGCAATAACCTTTTGATTTGTTTGATTTGAGGGTTAACGTCCCAATTAACACTGTTTAACGTCCCCATCAACACTGTATAAGTAATTTTGGAGACCTAGCTTACAATTTTGTGGGACTTTTATATACCCGACATTGAGATGAAATGAGATCTCATTCCCTGTCGCTTACGGGCCTCCGTGGCCTAGTGGTTAAGAGCGCTGACTCTTGATCATTAGGTCTCTCACCGCTGTGGTTCGAGCCTCGCTCGGGTCATATGTGAGACGCCAAGTTCTGCAACGGAAGGTCAGATGGTTTTTCTCCGGGTACTCCGGTTTTCGCCCACCTCTGATTAACGATCGGCTCGATATGAATGAAATAATCTTGAAAGGGCCGTAAAACCAAAAAAAAAAAAAAAAAATCCCTGTCGCCCAATGAAACCAATAGGGTTTATATGAATGGGCGGCCCGACTCGCACCGCTTTGCCTGGGCAGGCTTGAATCCTTTAGGCGGTTTACCAATACTCCTAAGCGGTCGGTTTAAGCTCTGCCTGGCACCATCATGCAGCCCACCTATTTCTTCAAGCCCCGCCATGGGAGCCGAGCAAGAACTTTTTAATACCGAAACAAAAGAGAACACTATCCATATTCGCACCGCCCATGGGGGCTTGAAGAAATATATGGGCTGCATAATGCTTCCACGCAGAGCAGTAACTGACCCGCAAACGAGTACTGGTAAACAGCTTAGAAGATCAAAGCCTGGGCAAGCAAAGCGATGCGAGTCCGTCCATTTGTTTCACTGGGCGACAGGGCTTGAGAAGTCATTTCATCTCAATGTCTAGTAAAAGTCCCACAAAATTGTTATCAACGTCTCCAAAATGACCTTTAAAGTGTTGAAGGGGACGTTAAACCTCAAACCAAACAAACAAACGTGCACCAGGACCTACTCACTGATACTGGGATCGGCCACATTTTACCATTACTTGCAGATTTACAGCCCACATCAATCTTGCGCTGGCCTCGGTAGCTCAGTCGGATGCGCGTCTGACTGCTGATCATGGGGAAGCAGGTTCGATACCTGCCGGGGTCGGCAATATTCTTTCGCGGGGATTGATCAAGAAATCTTTCCTACGGTCATTCTCTCCATTCCGCTGGCTCAAGAAGGGCAGTTGTCAGTTTCTGGCGAAAGAATGTGCCCTCTCCTGGTTACCTCTTACGTATAAGCCTGCCCAGGAAAAGTAAACTGACAGGCTCAAAAACGGCCTTAACAGTGTTGACTTGGCCGTAAACCCCAAAACAAACAAACAGTTAACCTGCATAGGGGATGACTCTCCCTGAACAGGGCGCCTCCAGTTTGTTTGTTTGATTTGAGGTTTAACGTCCCCGTCAGCACTTTAAAGGTCATTTTGGAGACGTTGCTTCCAATTTTGTGGGACTTTTACCCGACATTGAGATGAGATGACATCTCAAGCCCTGTCGCCCAATGAAACCCATAGGGTTTATTAGCATAGGCGGTCCGCCTCGCACCGCGGTTCCTGGACAGGCTTAGATCCTCTAAGCGGTTTACCAGTACTAGTGTGCGGGCCGGATTCAGCTCTGCGTGGAAGCATCATGCAGCCCATATATTTCTTCAAGCCCCTATGGGCGGGGGCCGGTGCCTCCAGTTAAACGTTCCGATCCAAAGGGCGGTGCGCATTTTGACATTCATCGCTGTAAATGGTGTTCAGACACCGAAATAATCATCGCCGGGTCGAACCGAGGGCCTCTGGCATCTGAGTCAAGTGCACTAACCACTCTGGGCTTAACCACTGAGCTGTCACGCTCAGTTTATTACATAAACTCCAGGTTTGCAGGATGAGACTCTGCACAATAATCGGCTCTTTCGTTGTACATTGGGTCGTTCTCCCTGCTGGGGGGGGGGGGGGGGGGGGGTCATGTGAGTACCAGCTGATAGCAAGCCGGCGGAATGAACAACTCACAGCGCATAAATGTCATCCTACTAGATTTCAGTAAGGCCTTTCACGAGGTTCCGCACAATTTCATTGCTGATGGATACCAGAAAGTCGTAATTGAGGATTTCTTCGTCTGCGCCTGTTACTTCTGGTGTTCCACAGAGTACAGTGCTCGGCACTCTCCTCTTCCTCATATAAATCAACGACTTGCCACCACGCGTCTCCCCTGTTCGCTGATCACTGCCTGTTGTACCGAGTTGCTGTCGCTCAAGAGGACTTTAATTATTTACAAGCATGGGAGAGAGACTGATAGATGCGTTTTCACCCAGACAAGACTTAGTCTGAGTACATCAGAATCGGCAACAAAAGCAAGATAATGGAGTCATCATACAACATCCATTGCCAGAAGTAAAGCAAAAAACCTGGCTATAGACAGTACACTGGTGTGAAATAGTCACACTGACATGCTTAGACTAGCTTCTAGTCGGATATCATATTTTAAAGTTAATAAGTAATATTCTTCTACCCCTTATTTGATCTTGGGAAGATATACTCTGACTAAAATGCCAGTTTGCCTTATCAGTTGGTGTTCGGTAAGGGGTACAGAAAGGCAATAAACATTTCATGACTGTAGCTGTAATCAATCATTTACCAAGGATCTTGCGAGGTAAAATTCGCATTATACTAGACCTTGGTGTCTGAGACAAGATTAAAGTCTAACAAGGTTTCATATTTGATAAAAACACACATGAAGGTTGGTAATTGGTAAATATGACATCAAGGTCTAGTAGCTAGACTATGACATGCTATCTACGACAGACAGCCAGACAGCTGCTTTCCTATCCTACGCAGGAATCTCTCTGCATGCCCAAAGGACATCAAGGCAACAGCATACAAGTCACTAGTTAGACCTAAACTAGAATATGCTGCCAACCCCCTGGGACCACTACAAACAAACTAGTCCAGTTCAATCGCAATCTTCCGCTCACATCGTCTATCTTACTGATCATATGTATATTGGAAATGAAAAAAGGGAGGTTGGTAAAACCTAGTATTCCTTGAATTTCTCGAATCAAGGTCTGCTTTATTAAGGAAATTTCGTAATCCCGGATCGTTTTGTTATTGACGAAGAGCTCTGTGTGAATGATCCATGTCCCTGTCTTGAGATAGATATAAGAGCTTTATTTGTTTAACCGTCATTCATGAAGGCTTACAAAAGTATTTAGGCTGATGAAATATATATATTGGATTTTTCAAGTACGGCAACTTGGATTTTTTTAAGTACGGCAACTTGGAAAAAAAATGCTGAATTAACTGTACGGTTACTTGCGTCACAAAATTGCAAATTTGGAAACTACTGACACCATTTTGACATCGTTTGGAAGGAAAGGCCGTGGTTATTATCATGTTTGGTTTCATCACATAGGGATCGATTATAATGCTAGTGCTGATCGTAAATCAATCTATTTTTGCATGAAACAGATGGAGATATGAAATCTACACCAGGGCCATATTTCCTTTTGAGAATTCTTTGTCGTTGCTTTCGCTTTGTTTCATTACTGAAAATACTTTGGAAGAAAGTCTGTCCCCTATTGGTCTATTCAACGGAAGGAACTTTCCTTTCGTGATGGGAAGTTTTTCTTTATTCAAACGAAGGTCCTGTAATATGCATACTATACTCCAGTTATTTAAGATTATGAGTGAGGCCATTATTATTATTATTATTTTTTTTTATTATTATTATTTTTTTTTTTTTTTTTTGCATTACGAAAACATGCCTTTTCAAATAAATTGAACATATTTCCACCCAAAAAATGAAAATGTTCAGATAAAAGATTCTGCTATTTTTCATAATTCAGCTCAAAACATAGATTTTGGGTACTCGTTGGAACCGTCTCGACCAGGCGGTTTCTGACGAGTACCAAAAATCTATGTTTTGGGCAGAAATGCGAAAAATAATGTACACCCATACAAACCCCATTCTACTGGATTAAAGTGGAGTTTAAGAGGGTCAAAATTGCATAGGCATGTTTTCATGATGGTCTTCTGTTGATTTTTTTTTTTCGAAATCGGCCACGTGCACACATGTTGCAATTTTTATCTTGTATATTCTAACCATTTCACATTTGTACGGTTTAGTAACGCCACAGACAACAAAAAGCTACTTTAAAGAAGGTGATTTAAGGTTCCTCAATACAGTTTTTTCACTACATTTGAGGTACTGAAAAAATCATATTTGCAAATAGTTACCCAAACAGATTTTTCATCAGATGGTAGTCCATGTAAATGTAAGAATATGAAAGCAAAATATTTTTATTGGAAAGTCACCATGTTAGTAATTTATTGCATTTTTCCATGGTTTTGCAAAAATGATATCTTAATCCACAGAACAAAAATGTGTAAAATACTATCATAGAATTGTGGCTAAAGGTTGCCTTTAGGCACTGCAAGAGTGGAATTTCAAGTAAAATACCTAATTAGTACTGAAAATTAATGATTCCTCCCCCACCCCCCAAAAATGTAATTATTTCACCTGGTACTATTTTTAAATTCAGTGTATGGTAGCCAAAAATGACCAGTTCTACCAAGTTGGCAGTAAGATCACTGATTGGGTTGAGGTGTTGCAATCTCTTGCATTTAGCTTGTAAAATGATTGACCTTCTTTGGTGCTTTTAGTATTTCATTTTATATATTTCATTCATGCAATTTATAACAATTTATGAATCACTGCACCAAAGTTTCTCTGTATTATTGATTGTGTTTACTGGGTGGATGATTTGATACTGGAATAAAATCCAAAACCAAAAAAAAAAAAAAAAAAAGATAAGATAAAAACAGTTTATCCCCATATTTGAACTGAAAGAATGAAAGCAGCCTGTTCAGCACCAGGATTTTTGTGCAAAAGGCTTCTGATCACTTCCAATAACTGCTATGTTATAGCAGTGATTTTTACCCATTGATTTGTTACATAAGAATCAGAATCAGAATTGTTACTGGTGACACGTCAAATGACATTCATACACCAGGACCTGTGATATGGGAAGTTAGTCCCTAGCTCTAACCAAAGATGTAAACTTAGCTACACAATCATCAGCACCTTCCGCCGTCGAAATAATAGAATCCGGAAGGGCATTCCAATCTCTAATGGTTCGGGGGAAGAACGATTCTTTATAAATATCCGTTCTTGCAGTAAGGGTCTGAAACGTCATTGAATGGTGCTGTCTACAGTGCCTAGCCGGGGGAACAAGGTCATCTGTTGGAATGCTGGCAGCACCCTTTAGACCTTTGTATAAGAGTATGAGCCTACTGTCTCTTCTCCTTTTCTTGAGAGACTCCCATCTTAATTTTCCTAGAATTCCAGTCATGCTCCCAGTTTCAAAGCAGTAATTTCCAGTTACAAATCTAGCCACTCTATTCTGAACTTTTTCAATTTCTTCATTTAGGACCACTCCACTTGGGTCCCAGATGCAACTACCATATTCCAAGATTGGGCGAACAAGTCCCCTGTATGCTGTCTCTTTCACATCCTGGGGACACTGATGAAGATTTCGCCTCAGGAATCCAAGAGTTCTATTCGCCTTTGTACACATATTGCATATCTCAAATCGTGAGTGATTGTCACACCAAGGTATTTAATGGAATTCACATTTTCGAGGACCGTTCCCTCTAAAGTGTAAGAAGCCTCAACTTTATTAGATCTCTTCCTTGTTATCTGCATAATATTGCATTTAACTGGCTGAAATCTCATGCCCCATTTTCGGGCCCAACATCCTAATCCATCTATGTCAGCCTGAAGTTTCAATGAGTCATCTGTATCTCTAATTTCCCGGTAACAAACACAGTCATCTGCGAAAAGTCTTATTTCTGAGTCAATGTCAGAGGAAATATCATTGATGTACAGGGAGAACAATAGAGGACCAAGAACAGTCCCTTGTGGGACTCCAAACAAAACTGGCGCCCATACTGAAGATTCGCCATTAACAAAAACACGCTGTTTTCTGTTCACATGAGTCACCGTAAACAAATAATTGATGTTTGGACATATTTATCTAATCCAATTAATGATCTGTTGTGTCACCTACTTACCAATGTGCGGGTTGGTAAAATTTCATAGAAGCCCAATACTTTTAATATGTTTTGCTGAAAGAAGTTAAAAAAGAAATCTACCCTTTTCAACTTGTTTACTTGGGAACAGGGGTGAACAACACAAACAGGACAATGTTACACGTAGAAACTAGTTCAGAAATGAAGGCATACTATTCATGAATTAACGAACAAATTATGTTAGAAAGTAAGTGAAAGTAGGCGCAAGACAGTTTCAAATATGAATATTATGTTTTAAATTTAAAGCAATGGTGTACTATTGTTTTTTTGGTGGGAAATTAGTTCCAAGGCGTATGAATACGTTTTTGCATTTGGCAAGATGGAAATCTCTTCAATTTGACAGCTACACTAATTTATCAGTGATGACAGGCTTCCAAGATAGGCGATTTCATTATGGTATACGCAGGAAGAAGGCTACATAGCTGACTTTTCAAGGTATTTTCATTGATGATGGAGAAAATAAAATGTGGAAGGCATAATTGATGAAATCTCAGCATTTCAGATTTACCGCAAGAAAAGGAGATGATGGCGCCCATCGAGAATAAACATGTCAAAAAAATCTGGTTTTCAATTCAGGTAGCCTTTTTGATAGAAAGCTTTGACCGAGTCGTTAGTATTTGATGTGAACTATTGATCTGCAGCTGTTTTAGTAACTTTTAAAAAGTCTATAAAGCGGTTTCCTTTTTTCCTGGTAAAAGTGAAAAATACAGAATTTCATTTATTTTCAAAGGCACAGGGATGTTGCTAATGCAAGAAAGTACTTGCTGTAATAACCGTTTATACCTCCAAACCTTTTTCTTGTGGGACATGGATTTTTAAACGGAAATCAGGATTATATTTTGGGGAAAATCAACTTGCAAATCTTTCATCTATATTTTTCTTGTGCAAATGTATTGAGGAAACTTAAGATGTCCTGAGATAAAAGTACTTTCATAAATTTCTTTTCCGTTCACAAAAGGTTACTTTCGCTGTAATATAAAGGGCAGCTAAAATAATTTTCATCCTAGTTGTAATCTAAAACTGTTAGTTTAACACTTAAATACCAGCATTTTAAACAAGAAGTGCAGATCTGGTAAAACGCAGCATTATGCCGCCTTTCTATGTTTTGATTCCATGGCCCAGTGAGATTCTATGATGGGGCGGTCTAAGTCCCTCTGGAGGGTGACCGAATAATCAGGGAGAATTATGGTCAGGTACACCCCAGTGTCTCCAGCAAATAGGCGAACCCGGGACCACACATTGTCGGGTAGGTCGTTAAGGTATAATAACAATAATATTGTGCCTAGAACTGATCCTTGTGGTACACCTGAAGTAACTGGAACCTCATCTGAGTACTCACATTCAAGTGCAACTGTCTGACTTCTCTCAATCAGAAAAGACTTAATTCACTGGATAGTTAATCCATGTACCAGTAGCTTGCGAAGAAGCTTCATGTGATTCACCTAGCCAAAGGTCATGCTAAACCCAAGATAAGATCTATTTGTTGACCATTTAATCATGATCTGGTAAGGTCATAAACAAGCAGAATCACATGAGTGTCACAAGATCTGCGCTCCCAGGCTGTTGAGTATTTTGTGATCATAAGGTATGTCCAAGCCAAATCTTATGCGGCGAAATTTAGTTTCAACCTACAAAAATCCATTTTTTGAAGGATTTTCTGCTTGTCGGAATTTTGTAAACCTGTCCCCGTAGAAAACCTAAAGCAAATTCTTATATGCCCATTATGACATAAAGACCACATTGGTAATGGGAAATTGTTTTTAAGAAATAGGTGCGATATGGGCATAAGAGCAATTTACGATCTTACTAGTGAGGAAGTGGTATTTTATAGTTTTGAACAGTTAAAGGCGAAATATGATATAAGGGCCACATTTTTAGACTACCACCATGTAGTAAATAGTATTTCTCAAGTATGAAAAGATCAAATTCACATGAATCGTGTATTTGCTGTTAAATTTAAACAAAATGTAGTTTGTAACATATACTTTCAAGACTTGATTAGTTCAAAGAAAGGGAGTAGACTATTTATGATATTTTGGTTAGAGTAAACGAATACATTACACAAAAAAAATGGCAAACGGAGATAGGAGATAAAGTGGAAAAAGAGCATTAAAGACATTTCACGAGACAAAACTACGCGACTTTCAATACAAAATCAATAATAAAAATTTAGTAACACATTCATTTCTATTTAAAATTAATAAAATCAGGGTTGTAGTTACTGTAATGAACAACCAGAAAAAATCCATTATTTATTTCTTAGATGCCCAAAAGTAAGAACGTTTTAGACTGAACTTTAATCATGGTTGACCACAAATGTAAATCCAGAAATATCGCTAGAGGATCGTAAAATACTATTTTCACACGGTGGTAAAGCAGAAGTGGTCAATTACATCTCTCTCTCTCTCTCTCTCCCTCTCTCTCTCTCTCTCTCTCTCTCTCTCTCTCTCTCTCTCTCTGTTTTAGCAAAATATTGTATATACGAAAACAAATTTGTTTCTATGAATAAAGTGCTTAGCGAGAGATACATTTCACTCATAAACAACAGGTTAGATAAATTCTTTAAGATTAAAGCCCCTCTCTCGCCCAGCCCAGTGGAATTCGTTTCACTGACCGCTCCAAGGCGGTTCTTCTGTCGTTGTTTATTTTTGTTATGGTTTGTCTTTGAGTGTTTGTATCACTTATTTTATTTTGTTTTGGATATCGAATTGGCCATTTTGTGGAAAAGTAACTGTCCTTTTGGCTTTCCGCTATTGATGTTTCCATTAGGGTCTGTTGTTTCTTTCGCCTTTGGTAACTCTGGTGGGAGCTGTGGGTAAATTGTGTCGATTCCTGATCATTGCCTACACTTCTATGTTCTACATATAACTACTTTTACCCAAACACTGATGATTCATGAGGCCTATTCCGACTTAATGTTTATGTTTGGTGTCAGGGTTCTGTTTTCCGTCGACTATCTGCCACACATATAGTGCAGTAGACTTGTACCATTAGCTATAAAAGGCACATCTTGTAGAAAATACATGTATATTGTTACTACAGTTTGTTTTCTGCTCTCCCATGAAAGAATTTTATTATTATTATTTTTTTTTTTTTTTTTTTTCAAATTGATTATCATCGTCTATTAGCCAATACGATGTTACACCCGTATGACTTTGTGCATTCTTTCATATCTTAACAATATTTACTTTTCTGGTGAAAAATTGTGATAGTTTTCTCATTTATGCTTCAAACATGGCTGTTGGTGCTCGTTGGAACTGCCGCAGTGATGTGATTCTATCGAGTACCCACGGCGTATGTCATGGAGCAGGAATGAGAAAAATATTGTATACCCAGTCAGACGCGCATCCGACTGAGGTACTGAGGCCGACGATTATCATACGAGATATTTTGGCCAGCAATAATCGAGTGTATGTAAACATAAAGTGGAGATAACTCCATGTCAACAGACATACAACGTCTAAACAACGTCGTGTCAACGTCAATGCAACATCACTGCGATGCATTGACGCTGACGCAGCAAATTGTATACCCAGTTACAAAATATTGTAACCCCCAGTTCTCTCTCTATAAAGTTGGGTTTAAAGGGGCGTTCATTGCACGGACCTGTTATCGTAATGAATCGTCTTATTATTAACATTGCTAGAGATACTCGCCTACCAGTCGAGAAAGACAGAAGACCAACTTCTATCGTACATGTTGTCTAAACTGAAAAGCACTCACACAACCTTTCAATAATTCCCTGTCCCCTTTTTGTACATTCTCTCATCTACTTACTTCTAAAATATGTTCTAGAAAGGGTTGTCCTTTGGAAACAAGGAATACACCACAAAACTGTAAACTAGATCGCGCAGTCGATGGCGCGCCATCGCAAATCCCCACGTTTTGACCGCTTCACGGGACCCTTGGGGGCTGGTCCAAAAATTAATGTGCTCTTGCAGAAGCCATTCATGTATGTAACTCACACACCAAATTTGGTTGAATTCCAATGAACGGTGTAGGAGGAGATAGCCGGACAGACGGACGGACGGACGAACGGACAGACGGAGGCGATAACAATATCCCCACTTTTCTTCGAAAAAAACGTGGGGATAAATATGGAGTGTACATGTTTTCTGGACCAGACTAGCTAGTTTTGCCCAATTAGGCCTCATCAGTGACCCTCAAACATTTCAAAATTCACCACTGGAAGGGCAAGAAAATATAAACTACACTATGATGTTGGGCAGGGAGACATTTTACGACCTCCACACATTCCCAGACACCAGCTGTAGTGACGTTAAATATGTTCTAGAAATGGCTATCCTTTGGAGTGAGTGAGTGAGTGAGTGAGTGTTTGAGTTTTACGTCCCACCGACAGCTAAGGCCATACGGAGACGGGACCTAGGTTTAAAGACTCATCCGAAAGTGTATATCCTTTGGAAGCAAGGAATGCACCACAAAACTGGAACATATGGAGTGTACATGTTTTCTGGGCCAGAATAGCTAGTTTCGGCCAATAAGGCCTCGTCAGTGACCCTCAAACCTTTTCAAAGCTTTCCAAAATGTCGGCACAAGAATTTCAGAGAAAATAAGTTCAGTTAATATGGCATTAGGATAACACATCCGTGGGATATAGTAAATTTCTCAAACCTTAAAAAAGGCATCTTTTTCTGATGAAGATTTGTGATATTTTTCCTATTTATACTCCAAACATAGGTTTTGGATGCTCGTTAGAACCGCCTCATTGAGGCGGTTCTAACGAGTACCCACAGCCTATGTCTTGGAGCAGAACTAAGGAAATTAATGTTATTCCCCGTAAACCCCAGTTTTCTTTATATAAAATGGGGTTTAGTGGGGTCTTAATTTCACGGACTTGTTCACGTGATGGGAAGTGGTTTTAGGTTCTAGCTTTACGTAATAACGCCAAATTAGGTCATTACCTGCCGTCCGTATTGTTTTATTTTATTTTTTTTTTTTTTTTTTTTTTTGTTTTGGTTTTACGGCCCTTTCAAGATTATTTCACCCGTATCGAGCAATCGTTAATCAGAGATGGGCGAAAACCAGAGCACCCGGAGAAAAACCACCTTACCTTCCGTTGCAGAACTTGGCGTCTCACATAATGATCAAGAGTCAGCACTCTTAACCACTAGGCCACGGAGGCCCGTTACCGTCGGTATGATCATTTTCCACATTAATCTGGTACTTTTGAGTAACAAGTTCCGGAGCCGATGCTACACGCTATGTCAATTTCGTTGTTGCATCGACTTTGCTGCGTCAGCGTCAATGCATCGTTGTTTAGACGTTGTATGTCTGTTGACTTGGACGTTGTTTAGACGTTGTATGTCTGTTGACATGGAGTTATCTGCACTTTACATTTATATACACTTGATTATTGCTGGCCAAAATATCTCGTATGATAATCATCGGCCTCAGTACCTCGGTCGGATGAACGTCTGACTGGTGATCAGAAAGGCGCGTGTTCGGTACCTGCCGGGCCGGCAACATTCTTTCGTGGAGATAGATCATGAAATATTTTCCACGGCCATTCTCTACCACTGGGCATCCGCTGATTCAAGAAGGGCAGTTGTCAGTGGCGAAAGTGTGTGCACTGTACTGGTTAACTGCTGATGCCTCGGTCACAAATTCGGCGTACCCCGGCCGAGCTATACTATACGTTGTGGTCGGCCGAGCAGTCCAAGCCGAGAAATGGGTGTCTGGCTCGGTTTTGGCAAAAAGTATGCCGTGTGGGGCCTAGAGAGACATCCGCCGGGAATCGGGCGGTGTCAGCCTAAGTTTTGCGGGGAAGCATCGACGTATACGCCGGGCGGAAATAGGCCGGTGCACTGCAGGTTACCGACCGTATACCCGGCGATTGTTACTAGTCCCCGAGCATCGGTCGATGTTCCGCAGATGTCCGCCCAGTTCCCGGCCGCCGGACAAGGGACGGGTTTACCCCAGCCGGGAATTGTCCAGTTGTTCAGGGGTATATAAACTGCATCCTCTCCTGCCTATACAACAAATGGGTCAGCTCTGTTGGTGGGTGAACATCCTTTTTCTTGACGTCGAGGAAAACTTTCGAAGAAAAGCGGAACAAGATGCCTCTTATCCCACCACTGCACCTACCGTCACCCCAGGAAAGGATCCGGAGGTTACAGGAGTGGCTGCTTAGGGCTCGGCACCGTGCCAATGTGGTCTTTGCAACCTTGTGTGCGGGAGAAGAACTGCTACCGCTGATGGTGGATGAAGCAATGGATCGTGTACCGTCCTTTGCATGGGCAGTTATCAAACGTTTATGTACAATGCTCCCTACTGGTCTGCTAGAAACTGGCACCCATCGGAGATCGGGCCCTTATATAGTCGAGCGTCAATCAGCGATCGAGGGCGCCAGTCGAAACCGGGATTCGTCCAGCGGATTCCGCTTGATCATCTGTCGGGCCTCGGCCGATTACTGCCCGATTATCTGATTGGTCGTGGTCCGCTTTACGACTACCGGATGCCAGCCGATGCCATCGACATCGACGTCGGTACGAGCTCTGCTCGACTTTTATCGATGTGCCACCGACCTAGAAGTCGGTGAGTTTTCGTGGAGAATTTTAACTACGAGTTAAAATTTAACCGGGCCCCTCCCGACCACCACCGACGCCCCAACATCCGGCGGGGGGCCGACCGGACTCCAGCCCAATCTCACCCCATCGCAGTCCCCGAGTAGTCGGGCGGGGATCGAATAGTGATTTGTGACCGTGGCTTTACGTATAAGCCTGCCCAGGAAAAGTGTGGACAGGTAAACTGACCGGCTCAAAAATGACATAAAATAGTGTTGACTGGGCCGTTAGTCCAATACAAAACTAAACTGAGGTAGGGGTCTTTAACTTTAATGGAAGACACCCAGTCAGCGTAGAATGTCGGTCAAGCGTCGGCCCGACGATATATACATAGAATATTTATTTTCCGTCTTATACCGTTAACAAATAACATTAGCCCTGTATGGCTTTTACTTCTACAAAAACAGTGTAGAAGAAAAACAATCTTTTTGGTGCTGTTTGGGCAGGATCAAGATTTTCACCTTACATCCTCATTCGAAGGATGGAGCAGGTCAAGGCATTCATCTCTGCAACTAAGTTTGACAACGCTGCCAGAGAGAGAGAGAGAGAGAGAGAGAGAGAGAGAGTTAGAGGGAGAGAGAGACTAATGAGCAGCATGTAGGTAATGGTGTGTGTGTGTGTGTGTGTGTGTGTGTGTGTGTGTGTGTGTGTGTGTGTGTGTGTGTGTGTGTGTGTGTGTGTGTGTGTGTGTGTGTGAATCATCTGAACTACGCCTACGTCGGGCCGACAGCGATACGACATGGCGACGTCGTATCGCTGTCGGCCCGATGTTGGCCCAATGTGGTGCGCTAGCCCATAATGAGAGAGAGAGAGAGAGAGAGAGAGAGAGAGAGAGAGAGAGAGAGAGAGAGAGAGAGAGAGAGAAAACACTGAGCAACATGTTGGACATGGCACTTTCAGAGCCCATAGGGGCTTGAAGAAATATATAGGCTGCAAAATGCTTCCACGCAGAGCTGAATCCGGCCAACACACTAGTACTGGTAAACCGCTTAGACGATCTAAGCCTGTCCAGGAACTGCGGTGCGAGGCGGACCGTACACGCTAATAAACCCTATTGGTTTCATTGGGCGACAGGGCTTGAGATGTCATTTCATCCAAATGTCGGGTAAAAGTCCCACAAAATTGAAAACAACGTCTCCAAAATGATCTTATGACCTTTACAGTGTTGACGGGGACGTTAAACCTCAAATCAAACAAAAACACTTTCAGAGAGAGAGAGAGAGAGAGAGAGAGAGAGAGAGAGAGAGAGAATGGACAATATGTAGGCCACGATAAGAAAGCAATGAGCAACATGTAGGCCACGGAGAGAGAGAGAGAGAGAGAGAGAGAGAGAGAGAGAGAGAGAGACTAATGAGCAACATGAAGGCCAGAGAGAGAGAGAGAGAGAGACGAATGAGCAACATGAAGGCCACAGAGAGAGAGAGAGAGAGAGAGAGAGAGAGAGAGAGTAAATCGCATGAACGGTGCGTCTGACCGAGAGCGATACGACATGGCGACGTCGTATCGCTGTCTGCCCGATGTTGACCCACTGTTTCAACATTTAGCCCATAATGAGTGAGAGAAAAAAACTTAGCAACATGTTGGCCATAGCACTTTCAGAGAGAGAGAGAGAGAGAGAGAGAGAGAGAGAGAGAGAGAGCACTGGGGAACGTGTACGCCATGGCATGCTGAGAGAGAGAGAGAGAAAGAGAGAGAGAGAGAAAGACGGAATTTCATTCCATTTTACACATTGGAATTCGCATAAAAAGTTTAAAAGAATTTCACTATACTACGATCTACGATTTCTGTCACAACAATTGTGTGTAACGATGTTGAGATGATCCCTGCATACCTTTCTAGGTATTTACCGCATGACGTCATTATTCACGCGCGTTGTAGTTTTGTCGCGAAATTAAAAATAGACTAACTGTGTTCGTAGCATAGTTAGGAAAACCGTCTCATAAAACTTAACCTGTGATCATAATTGTTCGCAATATTACATAAAACTCATTCATTTGTATTATTTAAACAAAAAATACCCGATATATGTAAAAAAAAAATTAAGCACTTTTTTTCCGACTGCTCAATAATGCACCTTTAACTGAAATCTGGGAACATACTGAATTTTAGCCTAAAATGCATTCATTTTATCTGAAATATTGTTTCTTGCAATAATATGATGAAAAAACATTATTTTGGTCAGTTGGTATTTTCTTCTTTAACCCTTTACCACTCAGGGATTTTGTGAATTTCGCTGATTTTCACACTGTTGCACCTGACAGCAACTTCAACTAGCCATTGTTTCATAATGGATGGTCTGTTTTACACCAAACTCGGTATGAATGATCATTGGGCAGTAGCCTTTCAAATGCAACCTTTCATGACTTGATCATTGTTTTCATGGTAAAGAGGGGACATCTCAAAGTTGGCAAAAAGTGTGTTTTCACATGAATTTTTGACCACATTTTAATCTTCACACAGCTGTCAAGGCAACAATTAAGGTGTTTGGCACTGGCCATTTTCACTATTTGCAGCATGTTTTATCAGCATCAATTTTCAGGCATTTTTGACCCCAGACACCCTCAGATATAAATTTTAGCGGCCGGTTGGGCCATACACCCAAAATTTTTCGGGATGCGAATTTTTCTAGTGGGGAGGCGTGCGAAAAAACAGGCTAATTTTTTGCTCAACAAATCTTAAAGCAAACATAACTATCCAGGGGTAGAAATGCACATTTTGGGTGCTTCTGGGGCTTAAAATGGGGGGGGGGGGGTGCAGACACGTAAAAACACGTATCTGAGTGGTAAAGGGTTAATCCTAATTTCTAGACAGAATGACAAACAGTGTAGATTATAGTGATAGCTTCTAAGCTATCTGATTTGGATGTACAGTTTGCAAAGGGGAGGGGTTGTCATGTTCAGCTGGATAAGAGTTAACCATTATCCTGCTGTTCACGACACTTTGAAAACAGTGTAGATCCAGAACAGATGGCTTCTGAGGAAGCCATCTGATCAGGATCTACACTGTTTTTCATGCAGTTTGTAAAATGAATGAATATAATATATCAAGTAATCTGATTGGTTGATAGCTGGTAATAGGTGTGGGCTAGTTAATATATCCAACAGGAAAAGGGTTAAAAATTGGAAAATGTTGCGGGCCCTTTAACTCATGCCTCCACTCATATATTGTAGGAAGGTTTTGAAGACCAAAAAAAAATGTTTGTTATAAAGTGTGTGATGTATGTGCATATGTAAGTATTTGTATAGGTCTGCATGTACATTACAATCAAACACCCAGGGGCCAGTTGTTCAAAGCATCGTTAGCTTAACGAGCTCGTTAGTGGTCATATTGTTAAGTGTTCTAGCAAGTTCAATATCTAAAATTTCAGCATATTTGCCATATTTAATGATCAAAGTTTTAACAATACGTTAACTAATGATTTCGTTAGTTTTGAACAACTGGCCCCAGGTCTTAACCCTTATCCTGCTGAATATTTAATTTTGCCACACCCATTTCTGACTATCAACCAATCAAATTACTTGATATATTTTTGTCATTTAAATTCGCAAATTGATTGACGGTGGCATCTGATCAGGATCTACACCGTTTCAAAGATAGTGATTGTCATATTCAGCAGGATAAGGGCTACATTTGCATCTTTCACATCTCTAGAATTAGCATTTTTCAGATGTTTTTTTTTTTTCTTTTTTTTTTTTCTGGTACAAACATTTGCAAGATAAAAGACTAAAATCTCCTTAATTGTGCCCCATTATTTCTTATGTAGAGGATTTCACTAGGGGCTCACCTTTGGGACCATGAAAATCTGTTAGAGACAGGGGTAGTTCGAGCCACTGAGGGTTACTCCCAGGAGGCATATTGAGGTGAATTTTGGGACATCTTTCGATTTTCTATAATAAAAAGTATGCTGTGTGTACTCATTAGAATCGCCTCATCGAGGCGATTCTAATGAGCACACACAGCATACATTGGCAAGATACAATTCCAAAATCTCCTCAGTTTTCCCGCACTATTTATTATGTGGGAGATTTCCCTAGGGACTCACGAACGGGTTCGACTCAGCCATGGTACACGAGCCATCGGTGTTCGAGCCTTCGAAGTTCTACTGTAGATTGTGGGTGCACTTTACAACTGCCTCATTCTAATGAATACCCACAACCTATGTTTCTGAGAAAAAATAACCCCTGTAGCCCCTCCTTTCTCTGAAGAAAGTGCAGTTCAGAGGAGTGCTCAATACACTGGCTTGTTAAATCAAACTAAATTTAGACATACACAGTACTTAGTCTCTCCCCATATCAAGGCATGGGCATAAAAAGCCTTAACTCTTATCATGCTGTTCACGACAACCCCTATCTTTGGAAACACTGTAGATCCAGATCAGATGGCTTCTGAAGAAGCCATCTGATCAGGATCTACACTGTTTGACATTCAGTTTATGAATTTGTAGGAATAAATTACATCAAGAAATCTAATCGGTTCAAAGACAGAGATGGGTGTGGCTAAAATGAATATTCAGCAAGAGAAGGGTTAACTCTTTGATTAGTGTAGAACAGCTATCAAAAACTGTGTTAGCAAAAACTTTTAACTCAAAATGCACCCAGTACACTTACACGATGCTTACTGTGTTTTTTTCTCTGCAAATTAATAAAACATACATACAACAAAAATAAGTGCAGTAGGGCTTGAGATGTCATTCATCTCAATGTCCAGTACATGTAAATCTACCACAAAACTGGAAGCTACATCTCCAAAATGACCTAAATAGTGTTGATGGGGAAGTTAAACCTCAACTCAAAAAGACAAAACAATGATAAATAAATAAATCAAATGAGATGGACTAATGGGGAATGGATATGTCTTCATTTGTTCGTTCATTCATATTGGAGTTTAATGGCCCAGTCAACACTATTTACGGTTATTTTTGAGCCGGTCAGTTTACCTATTCACACTTTTCCTAGGAAGGCTTATAAGTAAGCAGTTAACCAGTACAGTGCACATTCTTTTGCCAGAAACTGACAACTGCCCTTCTTGGATCAGCGGGAGAGAATGACCGTAGAAAAGATTTCATGATCAATCACCTCGAAAGAATGTTGCCGACCAAGCAGGTATCGAACCCGGGATATATCTTCAATGGTGGCAACTCTGTATAATAAAGTTTTGTTCAACAGGAGTCTACTCAAAAAGATAAGAAAAGAAAAAGCGCCTCAGGAGCAAATATTTTACTACAGGAGCAGACCCATTTTTCAAGGATTCAAATGATAGGGCCATTTTTATTCCAGAAAAATAATTTGAATGTTGGCAGCGTTCCACAAGATGAAACTGATACAGTCAAACAGCAACCCATGATTTGAAATTTTAGAAGTAAATTGCTGCTCAACAAGCAAAATGATAATTATCGTCAACGCATGGGCAGTCCACCCTGATCGGTTTTTCAATATAAAATCTTATCTTATTTAGCCTCAAGTTGTATTAAATAAATGTGGGCACAAATATTCAATAAAAAGCAACAAGAGCTGTCACATGACAGCATAGCTCGCCTGTTTTGCACCTTCAAGATATAATATAAAATTACTGAACCATGAAATATAGGTCACATTGACCAATATATATTTTGTGGTCAATTATCGGGTCACATGGAACTAATAATCCAGGTATGACATTTCTCCATCAAATAGCATTAAAGATAATAGGCAAAATCACTGGACCATGAAATATAGGTCACAGTGACCTAGATATATTTTGACGTCAATCATAGGGTCACATGAAACTAATATCCCAGGTATGACATTTCTATAACAAATAGTCTTCAAGATATAAGGCAAAATCACTGGACCGTGAAGTGTAGGTCACCATGACCTTCACACTTGAACCAATGTCACTTGGTTGGCTGGTGTATGACCAATTGTGTTTATAACTTGTTAGCATAATGGGGAAGGTATACAACAAATTACAAAGTTGTCCTGGATTTTGACCCCTAGCCCCACCCCATCCCCGCTCCCAGGCAAGAACCCAGGGGTGTGTTGTCTTAGAATATCAGAAGACACTCCCAGGTATCCAAGTTGTAAATATGAATGCTTGTGGTGAGTGACTGTTGAGATATAAGCATTTCAAAAACTTTAACACAGTATTACAAAGGTGTTCTAGATTTTGACCCCTAGCCCCGCCCCAGGACATGAACCCAGGGGTCTGTTCTCTTTGAAAATCAGAAGACCCACCCAGGTACTTAAGTTCCAAATATGAGTACTCTGTGATGAGTGACTGTTGAGATATAAGCATTTGAAAAACGCAGTGTGACGGGAACGCACACAGGCGCACATCCGAGGTGACAACAGCTCTCCATGTACTTCGTACAGGCGAACTAAAAAATCAAATGTTTGTACTTTCTTTCATTCCTTCTTATTTTGTTTGTTGAAATCATGGCATGAAATATTAGTTTAGTTTGGTGGCCTATTTCTCTATCATTTCACCTCTATCTAAAGTTTATTGTTTTGCCATAAAACTTGATTTTTTGATGAAATCCTGAATGTTTTCATGAATTTGCATTGGAAAATCTGTTTCCAGACAAGAAGATCCTATATGGGTTTGTTTAAAACAAGAGGGCCAATATGGCCTTGTATTACTCATCTGTATATCAGAAAAACATTAGCGATGTTTAGAAAAACAAAAACTATTAAGAAAGGCAAGACATGTTTGTTTACCTGATTGATATAAATATCTTCATAGATCCAGGGTTGTCAAATCAGTTGAATCAGATGAACTCTTCAGGATGAAATCGTGAAGGGCATGAAGGGTATTGTATACACATGACTTATTTGAATCGATATAGTTATTCTTTGTTCATGATATAGTCTTAATTTGACAAAGAAATCAAAATCTGCAGCTACGATTTCCTTTTGACTGGGTGATTCACAACAGTATTGCATGGTATGACAAAATTTACATTTATAAAGAAACACAGCTGTCCTGAAATAGCTGCTTACATATCAAAAGTTAAACAAAAGTCCCAGAGTGGGGCCATTTATTGCCCCAGGGATTTGATTTGAGGCCTTGTCATTTCGGAGAAGAAGATTTTTAAAGGTTTTCCTATACAAGTCTACGTTAAACATGAGGGCGGGGCCAGTTTTGGCCAAGGCTATAATTTAATCGATCTTGGTCCACTAGATGAAGCTTCATACAAAATATCAAAGACCCTGGCCTTCTGATTTCACACAAAAAGTTTTTTAAAGATTTTCGCTACATAAGTTTATGTAAAACATGTAAGCCCTGTGGTGGGGCCAATCTAGGCCCAAAGGCTATAATATATACTGACCAATCTTGGTAGGGGTCCACTAATTAAAGCTTCATACCAAATATCTAAGATCTGGGCTTTCTGGTTTAAGGAAGAAGATTTTTAAAAGTTTTCCATATACAAGAAATATCGAAGACCTGAGCCTTCTGGTTTCAGAGAAGAAAATTTTTGAAAGGTTTTCTCAAAGTCCAAGCCAAACATGTGGACCCCAGGGCGTGGGCAGTTTATTTGAACAATCTTGGTAAAGCTCCAGCTGCCGGCCTCGGTAGCTCAGTCGGATGCGCGCCTGACTGGTGATCAGTGGGATGCTGGTTCAATACCTGCCAGGGTTGGCAACATTCTTTCGTGGAGATTGATCATGAAATCTTTTCTACGGTCTTTCTCTCCCTGCTGCTGATTCAAGACGGGCAGTAGTCAGATTCTGGCGGAAGAATGTGCCCTGTACTGGTTAACCACTTACGTATAAGCCTGCCCAGGGAAAGTGTGGATAAGTAAACTGAACGGCTAAAAAATGACTTAAATAGTGTTGAATGGGCAGTTACAAACAAACAAACAAAGGTCAAGCTATGATTTGAACAATCTTGGTAAAGGTCCACTAGATGAAGCATAATACCGGGGCCTTGTGGTTTCAGAAAAGAAGGTGCTCCCTAAATAAGTCTATGTAAAACATGTGGGTCCCAGGGCGGTGCCATTTTTGGCCCTAATGTTATAATTTGAATAGTCTTGGTAGATAAAGCTTCATACTAAATATCAAACACCTGGACCTTGCGGCTTCAGGGACGAAGATTTTTTTAAGTTTTCACGTAAAAAATCTATATTTGGCTCCTATGGCCTAGATGCGCAATGGACCTGAACCATTTGAACTACTCTGAAAGAGGACCACCTAAGGATTAATCCTGTGAAGTTTGGTCAAAATCCAATCAGTAGTTTCGGAGATTTCATTCAAGGAAATTGTTTATGGAGGCATGGTTGCATGCACAACAGCCAAAAAGTGATTGCAAAAGCACACCTTGCCACTATGTGACAGGTGAGCTAAAAAAGAAACCCAAATGCTGGGTCAGTTTTGACCTCAAGGCTATAGTTTGATTTGTTTGTTTGTTTGAATTGAGGTTTAACGTCCCCGTCAACACTGTAAAGGTCATTTTGGAGACGTTGCTTCCAATTTTGTGGGACTTTTACCCGACATTGAGATGAAATGACATCTCAAGCCCTGTCGCCCAATGAAACCAATAGGGTTTATTAGCATGGACGGTCCGCCTCGCACCAGGGTTCCTGGACAGGCTTAGATCCTCTAAGTGGTTTACCAGTACTAGTGTGTGGGCCGGATTCAGCTCTGGGTGGAAGCATCATGCAGCCCATATATTTCTTCAAGCCCCTATGGGCGGGGGCGACGGCTATAGTTTGAACAATCTCAATAGATGATACAGGATCACAAGTTGAAGCTACAGACTAAATATCATAAACCAGAGCCTTTGGTTTCATTTCAGGCAAGAATTTTGATCTTAGGGCTATAATTTGAACAATCTTGGTAGGAGGTCAACTTAATGAAGCTACATACCAAATATCAAAGATCTGGGCCATCTGGTTTCGGATATGAAGAATTTCATAGGTTTTTTGCTTATTTTTTTTTTGTTGATATGGCAACCAGAGTTCTGCATGGAATGGAATTCTTGCAACAACTTTAGAAGAGGACCGCCCAAAAATCTTTTTTGCCAAGTTTAGTTATAATCCACTGAGTGGTTTTAACCGTTGTCCTGCTTAACCCGGATATGTCTTAGCTTTCAAACAATGTAGATTCAGATCAGATGACTTCTGAAGCCATCTGATCAGGATCTTCATTGTTTGTCATTCAGTTTATGAATTTGTTGCAATGATATGCATCAAGAAATCTGATTGGATAATCAGTAGTGGGCATGGCATATTTAAATATTCAGCAGGTCAAGGGTTAACAAAACTGTGAACAGACATATGGACGATAAAGATGATGATGACAATGTATGGTGACCAATCACAACAGCTTCCCCAGAGCCTTCAGCTGAGCTGAGCTTTGTATGTTTGTTTGCGGTTTAGCATCCTCATCAACAATATATAGGTCATTTTGGAGACATTGCTTCCAATTCTATGTGACTTTTACCCTATTATGAGATGAAATGACATCTCAAGCCCTGCTGCCCAATGAAACCAATAGGGTTTATATGCATGGCCAGTCCGACACGCACCATTTTGCACTGGCAGGCTTAGACCCTCTAAGCGGTTTACCAGTACTCATGTGCAGTTGGTTTCAGCTCTGCGTGGCAGCATCTTGCAGCCCAATCTATTTCTTTAAGGCCCGATGGGCAGAGGCCACTCAGCTGAGCTAACTGATTGATTGTTTTGGGTTTAATAACACGTCAACCCTTGTGGGTCATTATGTGTCGTCTCCCAGAGAAAGGGAGAAAAGAGATAGAAGATGAAAGTATGGGACAGAGGAGAAAGAGGAAAATAAAAGGAAGTGTAGATACAGAAGAAATAAATAGAGGATATTTACTTTTTTGAGGTGGATACCAAAAATATTTCATCGAGTGTGTTGAAAACATCATAATTTTCACGAGTGCGAAGCACGAGTGAAAATTCGGATGTTTTCAACACACGAGATGAAATATTTTTGGTATCCGTCGAAAAAAAGTTAATGTTCTTTTTATTTTATAATTTATTGGGACACTTACGGTAATTATTGATCGACCCAAGGCGGTGACGTCACGATTTTGACCTGGCTACATGACGTCACAACTGTCAGTTTCAAAGCATAAACAAATCGCCATTTTGGATTCAGCATTTCTAGTTCAAAGAATGCTTTTCAAGGTATGTTACTGAATGCGTTGTGCTTATTTGAAGTTCATTTTAGTATTAAAGGCTCTACGTGGCATGCACCCAGCCATTGTATAATCGATTCCATGTGTAGCAGTCGGTCGCGGGCGGTTTTTCCGGTTGAAAAAAACACACACACACACACACACACACAACACGCTGATTTGAGTCCATATTTCCTCGCACAAACTCTTACTGAGCCATTCAGTGAACTGGTACGCCTTGTAGACCATTTGTAACAAGACAGCTAAGCCTAAATCTTAGAGGGAGCATTTAAATTGTGACCGAGATGTGTGTCGGCAAAAATCACAGCGCTGCTGTTGTCAAATACGGCGCCTGTTCATTCAGTTTTAATGCCACTCTTCTGTCTTCAAACGTCAAAATATATTCTAACGACATAAGGAATTATTGTGCTTAGTAAATAAAAGGAAAATTAACCCTTTTTTCGACCATAACGTAAACAAAAAAGTAGATCCGGCACGCTACAGTGAAGTGATATAAATGGTATCAGTCACATGTGAAATGATACGATATCATTTCACTTGTGGTTGATATCATTTTTATTTGTTTCAGATATGCATTGATTTCACTGCTAAGTATAAAATAAAAGTCCCCCTGTACCCTTACCTCCTGCAAGGACAGCAGGCCTTGTCCAACTATAAGCCAATGTCAGCTGGACGCCCCAGTGATGCACGATACACGTCGCCTTTGGCCTCAAATTATCCCTAAATATTTATTACCAGGTAGTATGGAAAGAATTTCTTAGAGACTCAAAATGAGTTCAAATTTGCCATCAGTGGTCAACCGTGGATGCACAAATTATAATTATATTACTAGGACTTGTTTTGAAAGGAACTGACCTAAATGCATATTGATTTCTGAAGACAGTAGGAAATTATCAAAAGCAGTCACAGGACAGCATAGCTTGCCTGCTACTGCCATGGATGCAATATGATTGTTAGTATTGGGACAGACAGGCCTAAGCAAATAGTGCAGACCCAGATCAGACTGCTCCTGAAGGAGCAGTCTGATCAGGGTCTTCACTGTTTGCAATTCTGTCTGCACTTTTTGGACTCCCTGCTTGATTGTGGAACAAATTTGTTAAAATTTTAGGAGAATTTACAGCAAGTCCTCAAGGTGTCCGAATTTTTAGGATTTTTACGGTATAATGAAATTTCAGACTTTAACCCTTAACATGCCAACCACAGCTATCGTTGACTTTGGTTGTATGTTGGTTACTTTTAAAGTCTTTGTTGCAAACAGTGTGGACCCTGATCAGACTGCTCAGGGTCCCAATGTTTGCATGTAAACAAATATATGCTGGAAAAGTTTGCAAGAAGATGAAGCTGAGGACATAGACAACATTTTCAGATGCAAATTTTCTTGGTATCTTAACCCTTGTCCTGCTGAATATTTAAATATGTCACACCCACCACTGATTATCAGCCAATCAGATTACTTGATGCAAATTATTGCAACAAATTCATAAACTGGATGGCAAACAATGAAGATGCTGATCCCCATCTGATCTGGATCTACCTTGTTTCAAGGATAAGGCATATCCGGGCTCAACAGGACATGGGTTAAGCGTTAAAGCGTTATTTGTCATGCAAATTATCTTTTCCTATAGATAATTTCAAACTGAAAAGCTAAAAATAAACAAACTGCCTACTGTTAGGTGGTCATCCTCAGAATGCACACCTCTTTCAAGAATACTGAACTATTACATGTTCGAGTCAGATAAGTAAATAAACAAATTCAGAATTCATTATGATTAACCAAACACTACTAGTTTACAGCTGCAACTCCCATGCAAACAACAAAATATGTAGTAACTTGCATCTTTCTAAAACACTTATATAGCTGCACATCTAGTAGAAGACACTTTCAAATATTTTTTTTCTTATTATTCAGAGAAAACACAGCTTAACATAGCTGTGAATCATCTGCTAGAGTTTCTCCTTCTAATGGGTGTTTTTTTGTTTTTTTTTGGTTTGGGTTTTACGGCCCTTTCAAGATTATTTCACTCATATCGAGTCGATCGTTAATCAGAGGTGGGCGAAAACTGGAATACCCGGAGAAAAAACCACCTGACCGTTGCAGAACTTGGCGTCTCACACGTGGCCCGAGCGAGGCTCGAACCTACGGCGGTGAGAGACCTAATGACTAAGAGTCAGCGCTCTTATCCACTAGGCCACGGAGGCCCGTTTTCTAATGGGTGTGGTTTCTAACTAGAGGATACTATTTTTGTACTGTAATGATCTCAAATATTCGGACAGATAGGCTTAAGAAATTAGTGCAGACCCAGATCAGACTGATCAGGGTCTACACTGTTAACCATTCCGTCTGAACCTTTTTGACTCCTTGCTGGATCATGAAACAATTTTTTTAAAATCTTAGAAGAATTACCACAAATATGTTCTATAAAAGGGTCATCCTTTGGAAGCAAGGAATACACCACAGAACTGGAAAATATGAAGTGTACGTGTTTTCTGGGCCAGACTAGCTAGTTTTGGCCAATTAGGCCTCATCAGTGACGCTCAAATATTTTCAAAATTCCACAATGGAGTCAATGATCCCAAAGGACAAGAAAATATAAACTACACTATAATGTAAAGTCTGAGAGAGTAGGAATTGTTAGATTTTTTGTGGTATATGTTTTTACAAAAAGAATAAGTCTTAATTTTAGCTGGTCTTAATAGCGGAATTTCACTGTACGGTCTCTTTTTCCGTGCTGAAAACAGGAGAAACTTCTATTTGTCCCACTCATAAATATCACAATGTGAACAAATTTCAAGCTAAAGTGAGTTGAGCTTAACCTAGATGTCAAAATGCTATATTATTCTACCACTTTCTATTAGTATGAAAACAATACACAACTTTTTTGATGCACTTGAATCTATATACACCCCAGCCTCTTTATAACACTATTAATGGGGTCCAAAGCATAAATCATCTTAGTTAAACAATCGTTATATCCAAACAAAAATGTATCTATTATATAGAAGAAGAATTCCGCTGAAGATTATGTTGCGCCTGTGGGGGCGCAAAGTCACAGAACCATGACATCTAGGCGAAGGTCAAACATAGATGCTTGCATAAAAGTTGTCATTCTTAAATGCAAGCTTGTACTAAGTATAATTAATGAAGCTCTAATAATTCTTGAGAAACGAACTTAACCATTAGGGTGAACGCTAGGGTTGTTGCAATATTTTACAAAGTCGGTGAACCATAAGATGTAGGTTAAGGTCAAATATGGATGTTTGCATTTAAGTTTCCATCTCCACATACAAGTTTGTACTAAGTATCATTAATGAAGTTCTTGAGTAATTAACTTGACTATTTGGGTGAATGCTAGGGTGGTCGCAATATTTTACAAAGTCAGTGAACCATAAAATGTTGGTCAAGTCAAATATGGATGCTTGCATTTAACTTGCCCCCCCCCCCCCCCCCCCCCCCCCTCAGATACAAGTTTGTACCAAGTATTATTAATGAAGCTCTTATAGTTCTTGAGAAATTAGCTTGACTATTTGGGAGAACGCTAGGGTGGTCGCAATATTTTACAAAGTCAGTGAACCATGAAATTTAGGTCAAGGTCAAATATGGATGCTTGCATTTATGTTGCCACCCCCAGGTTCAAGTTTGTACCAAATATCATTAATGAAACTCTTAAAGTGCTTGAGAAATAAACTTGACCATTAGTGTGAATGCTAGGGTGGTCGCAATATTTTACAAAGTCAGTGAACCATGAAATTTAGGTCAAGGTCAAATATGGATGCTTGCATTTATGTTGCCATCCCCAGATTCAAGTTTGTACCAAATATCATTAATGAAACTGTTATAGTTCTTGAGAAATAAACATGACCATTGGTGTGAATGCTAGGGTGGTCGCAATATTTTGCAAAGTCAGTGAACCATGAAATTTAGGTCAAGGTCAAATATGGATGCTTGCATTTATGTTGCCATCCCCAGATTCAAGTTTGTACCAAATATCATAAATGAAACTCTTATAGTTCTTGAGAAATAAACTTGACCATTAGTGTGAATGCTAGGGTGGTCGCAATATTTTACAAAGTCAGTGAACCATGAAATTTAGGTCAAGGTTGCCATCCCCAGATTCAAGTTTGTACCAAATATCATTAATGAAACTCTTATAGTTCTTGACATATAAACTTGACCATTAGGGTGAACACTAGGGTGGTCGCAAGGACGAACAAACGAATGGACAAACAGACAAACGGACGGAAAAGCGGACGCCTATATCGAGCCATGCTAATAGCAGGCACAACCATATATGTTCATTGTCGCGCCTGCTATTAGCATGGCGCGATATAGGCGCCCGGTTTTCCGTCCATTCGTTCGTCAAGGCGTCAACATTTGCGACCACCCTAGCGTTCACCCTAAGGTTCAAGTTTACCACAGGCACGACATAGCCTTCGGCAAAATTCTTGTTTTTCTACATAACCTATACATTTTTGAGATCCATCTTGAAATCGTGTTCTTTCCAAAACAGTGTTGTAATGAAGCGTGTTATAATGAGACTGTGGTGTACATAGCAGCTGATGAGGCGGGTGATAATTCAAGGATAATTTTCCTTACTTCTCTATAATTTCTAATGGATACCCACAAGATGGTTTTAATGGAATAATCACAAAAAGTATCCTTACATTATCATCAAATACCCATCTAATCTGTTTCTATGAATTATAACACCAGAGGACCAGTGGTCCTGAACCGCTCACCTGTCTGGTGACAATTTTCCTACTTAGATCAGCAGAAAATGTCATTTTCATTTTCACTTTTTCCCATGCAAAAGCCTAAGTCGGCAAATTTGACATTGCTGTAAAATAGGTCAAGGTCAACTCAGGGTCACCATTTGTACAAACTATGATGGGCCTGAGTACCATATGCTACATGCCAAGTTTCAAGGCCATTGGCCTTACGGTTCTGGAGGAGACGAATTTTTAAGGCTTTTTACCATATATGGGCGTGACGGCCATTTTGGTCATGTGATCTAGACAGTATTGGCATTTTTTCATTTATTCAACTCACAAAGGCTCCATATTAAATTTTACTTAAATTGGCTCAGCAGTTTTGGCGAAAAAATGTTTGAAATATGGATCCTGAATGACCTTGGTCTAAGGCCAATGAATGACCTTGACCTTTCTGACCCATAGATCTTCATGTATTCAATTACTTTACCTGATCTACAAATTTTGTTGACACTGTCATTGACATTGCTGTAAAATAGGTCAAGGTCAACCCAGGGTCACCATTTGTACAAACCATAATGGGCCCGAGCACCATATGCTACATGCCAAGTTTCAAAGCCACTGGCCTTATGGTTCTGGAGAAGAAGATTTTTGAAGGCTTTTTACCATATATGGGCATGGCGGCCATCTTGGTCATGTGATCCAGACCCGCAAACAAGGCCAATGAATGACCTTGACCTTTCTGATCCATATACATTCATGTATTCAGTTACTTTACCTGATCTACAAATTTTGGTGACACTGTCTTCAATGGTTTCCTATAAATCCATTATTTTCACTTTGCCCCATGCAAAAGCCTAAGTCGACAAATTTGACATTGCTGTAAAATAGGTCAAGGTCAACCCAGGGTCACCATTTGTACAAACCACGATGGGCCCGAGTACCATATGCTACATGCCATGTTTCAAGGCCACTGGCCTTATGGTTCTGGAGAAGAAGATTTTTGAAGGCTTTTTACCATATATGGGCATGGCGGCCATCTTGGGTCATGTGATCCAGACCCCGCGAACAAACTTTCATTCCCCCATCCCACTGAGGCTCCATATGAAATTTGGCTTTGATTGGCCCTGCAGTATAGGAGAAGAAGATCTTTGAAAATGGTGGACGGACGGACGGACGACGGACGGACGACGGACCATGGCTATACTATAAGCTCACCTATGAGCCTAAAGGCTCAGGTGAGCTAACAAGGCTGTCTTAAGAAGTGGTCCAAAAAGCTGAGCCACATCATTAAGGTTGGTACAATTAATCGTATAATTATCAGATCAACAAATTCCACAAAAATGATTATCCTTACTGATTTGCTAATCGAAATAGATTGGGCTGCATGGTGCTTGCACACAGAGCTGAAACTGACCATACGCACTGGTAAACGGCTTAGAGGGTCAAAGCCTGCCAGGCAAAGTGGGGTTAGTCGGACTGTCCATGCATATAAACCTATTAGATTCATTGGGTGGCAGGTCTTAAGATGACATTTCATCTAAATGTTGGGTAAACATCCCATAAAATTCGAAGCAACGTCTCCAAAATGACTTAAATAGTGTTGACAGGGACATTAAACCCAAAATCAAGCAAACAAATGAACTTAAAGATACATATATGTATTACAATGTAAACAACATTAAAACTAAGTCACTCTCTAACTGCATTGTCACTAGCGAAATTAACATAAAATTGTGTGTGTGTTGTTTTTTATTGTATGTATGTATTATTTCACAAGAAAATGAAGCATGGCTAGGAATGTCACACTGTGTAAAGCATTCTGTAAACACAGAATCTGATACTAAGGTCATTATACATCCCTAAAAATAAGACTTTCAAAGGTTGAACGATCCACAGCTCCAGATAAGGTGCTTTTTTCAACTGAAATTTCTAATTTCTGTAGGAAAAAATACTCATTACAAGTGTCTCACCATGAAAACATGTGGGTATTCATTAGAAGCGGCTCATTGAGGTGCTTCTAATGAGTACCCACAACATGTTTATGTGAAGAAATAAGAAAAATAATGTGCGGAAACCCCCTCTTATCTGGGGCTATGTCTATGAATCTCTTTTTTCAAGCCATGTACACATGATCAATTCTGTTCTTGAATTTGAAATTGTCAAATTTGACTAGATTCATCATGTGGTTACAGCCTTAACACTTTCAATCCAGCAGACCAGAACAGACACAGGCAAACAGTGTAGCTCCAGATTTATTTCTATATAAAATCTTATGTATTGGGTACTTGCTAGAATCGTTCACTGAGGGGATTCTAACAAGAACCCACAGCATATGTTGGGGTAATCACAACACACTTGAAAATTGTCCCATATTTACCCTATGTATTCTGACATATATATTACTGAACAAACAGTGTAAACCCTGATGAGACACTGCAGAACACAGCATCTCACCAGGGTCTACTCTGCTTGCCACTCGTTCAGCTGTCTCAAGACACAACATCGAGTAGCAAAATGTACCTTATCAAATTTTAGAAAAAGTACGAGCGCTAAGAAGATGAGGTGTCTGAATATCTAGGACAAATATGGTAGCCTTATAATTCTTATTTGGAGCTAACACTGACTTTGTCATCTCTTCAAACTTGAAATTTTAGGGGCATAAATGACCTGTATACTCACTGTAGGTTCCATCAGAGATACTGTCCTTCTCTGTAAGTTGAATACAATGATCTTAACTCTTATCCCGCTGAACACAACAATCCCTATCTTTGGAAACAATGTAGATCCAGATCAGATGGCTTCTAAAGAAGCCATCTGATCAGGATCTACACTGTTTGCCATTTATCTCGTAAACACAACAAATACATCATATTAAGCTATTTGATTGGTTGATAGTCCAAATGGGTGTGGCAAAATTAATTTATTCAGCAGGACAAGGTTTTATAAACATTAAACTCTAAAAGCTGCATGCACAACTTCACCCTTTATAGAAGCAGTAGCTGTCACATGGCAGCATGGCCACCTATTTTGTGCAAAGGCTATCAAAACAGCGTCAAAGATGAAGCAATTTTTTAAGTCCACATGCCTAATTTCAAGGTCACTAAAGGAGGATGTAGAATATGTGTCGGCTGTAAAACTACACACATTTTTTTTGACAAAAAATATTAGTGTATCTGATAAACTAAATAAACTTTAAACAATATGTATTGTAATCAAGGCCAGCTCACATCAGAACCTACCATTAGATTTGTGTGACCAGAAGACACAGATCAGCCTGTACATTCACGCAGTCTGATTAGTCAGAATCAGAATTGTTACTGGTGACACGTTAAATGACATTCATACACCAGGACCTGTGATATGGTCTTTGCTGATCACAAGTTAGAAGCCAAAGTAGTGTAGTGGTTATGCAACTAGCCTTGTAAACCAGGGGTGGCAGGATCGATCCTGGGCTTCTCCAGACTTTCGGATGAGTCTTTAAACCGAGATCCCGTCTCTGTATGACCCTAGCTGTTGTAAAGATGTAAAACTCGAAAACTCACTCACTCACTGATCACAAGAGGCTTCTACAGTTATCAACCTATCTAAAGAGAAACTAGAGCTGTCAGTGACACTGACTAGGGCCGCGCAGCGTTATCAGAGGAGTTGGAAAAATTTGAGAAGCAGAGTTATTAAGTTTTTCAAAGGGCCATAACTCTGAGAGTATTGTAGCTAGAGTTACGTAAATTGCCATGAAAGGGTATTACTATAGGTCAACTGTCAATAAATTCAGCAAGTTTCATTTGAATATCTATATTGGTTTTGAAGTTAAGATGAAAAGAAAATATGAAAAAAGCTGAATTTTTTAGTTTTTCAAAGGGCCATAATTCTCAGAGTACTGTAGCTAGAGTTATGTAACTTGCCATCAAATTGTATAACAAAATGGGTTAACCCTTAAAATGCCAATCACAATATTTGTGTCTGCTTTGTCCTCTGCTGGTCACTTTAAAAGTCATTTTTGCAAAGTGTGGACCCAGGCAGATCAGATCTGGATTCACTGTATCACACTGTTTGCCTGTATGCAAAAATATGTTGATTAGTTTGCAAGAATATTCATCAGATGACATAAACAGAAGACATTTTCAGATGCAGTTTTTCTTGGCATCTTAAGGGTTAAGACCTGCCTTGCTGCTCTATGTGTGTGACCTAGCATATCTGGAAGGTTGATGAGCACTGGCTCAATTTTTGCCTGAAATGTGCCATATTTTTTTTTTATTTTGTTTATTTTTAACATCCCTGTAAACACTGCATAAGTCATTTTGAAGACGTTGCTTCCAATTTTGTGGGACTTTTACCCTACATTGAGATGAAATGACATCTCAAGCCCTGTCAACCAATGAAACCAGTAGGGTTTATAAGCATGGGCGGTCTGACTTGCACCCCTTTTCCTGGGCAGGCTTAGATCCTCTAAGTGGTTTACCAGTACTCGTGTGCGGTCGATTTCAGCTCTGCGTGGAAGCATCATGCAGCCCTATCTATTTCTCCAAGCCCCGATGGGTGGGGGCAACCTATGTGTGACCTAGCATATTTGGAAGGTTGATGAGCACTGGCTCAATTTTTGCCAGAAATATGTCATTTTTTTAACAGAGAAAGATACCAAAGAGCCTAAATTTCATAAAGAGAATTCCATGAATTTCTCAAACTGTATCAACTTCCTACCTGTGCCAACTCCTGCCGCCTCTGTACAGCTGGAGATTCATTTGACTCTCCACTGAGACTAATAGTATCTTCTACACTGACGTGTCGTCGTTGACGGTACATGTTAGCTGCCTGTGTACGTGACATTTCTTGACGTTCCTCTATGTCAGATTCCTCCTGGGCAGTGTGTCTGAAATATTTAGATTTAACATTTACCAAGTACCATCAATATATCTCCAAGGGTATTGTGGTTATGGGATCACAAAGTTTTGTCTACACAGAGATGGACATCCAGACAGATCTGGTCGCTATATCCCCACTAACCTATTCAGTCAGGGGATAATAAAAGCTGCAAGCACTACATGATGCCCCGCCACTACAATTACATCAAGCAAGTGCCATATCACAGTCAAAATTCAAAGTAAGGATGTATTACTCTTTCCCTTAATAAAGTTGACAAGAATACATGACTGAGATGATATTTTCAATGTTCAATAAGCCATGGCTCCAAAAGAAAGTAAACCAGAAATACAATTTTCATTTTACAGTTTTTGGGGACCTGTGCCCTTAAAAATCAAGTCAAGGTCTTCAAAATCTATGAGGACTGTTCTAATATGAATGCAAGTAGAACGTTTTCTCATGCACTAATGCAAAAATCACCTGGAAATAAATATCACAGCGTAGAAAACATTTTACCTATACATTGATACCAAACCTGTTAAAATCCGTCCACTTTAGTCATGTACATCGTTCAATAAACACTGTCTACTCTTGTATACTAATACAAAACATGGTTGGAAGAAGGACAGAGTACGCCGTTGAAATACGGTCCTATTTTAAGAATCATTGTATTCTTGGTATACGGTGCAAAGACATTTTTGATGAAATATCCGTTTATGGGCATAATGAAACGTCTTTTCCGACAGTTTTTCGTTGGTGTAAGAAATTCAGCTGTGGGCTACGCTCAACAGAAGATGCACCACATGATCGTCGGCCTAAAAGAGCAACATCTGCCAAGATGGTTGCTAGAGTGAAAGAAATAGTTGCTACCGATGCACGATACACCACTAGGCAAATAGCTAGTTTGGTTGGCATCTCATTAGGAGCAGCTCATACAATTCTGAAACTGGATTTGAAAATAAGAAAGATCTGTGCTAGATGGATTCCCCATCTGTTGACAGATGAGCAGAAAAAGACACGTGTTCAGTGCACCAAGAAGTTGCTTAAAAAGTTTCCAAAGTACAATGCACGGTCTTTCGCTAATGTTGTCACAGATGACGAGACATGGGTTCACTTTTTTTGAGCCAAAACGAAAGATTCAGAACAAAATATGGGCAACAAAGTATTGCAAAAGGCTATGCATTGCAAAGCGGACCATGAGCGTCAAGAAGGTAATGTATGCCATATTCTTTTCAAATAAGGGCCCTGCTATTCAGGTTGCTGTGCCTAAAGGCAAATCTGTAAATGCGAAGTTTTACAAGAATAAAGTTCTTTGAAAATTGAAGAAATATTTCAAAGAACGAAGACCCGCAACTGGTTTGGCCAATGTCAGATTGCTACATGACAATGCGTCATTGCACAAGGCGTTCATTGTGCAAGACTATCTGAAGCAGGAAAAGGTTGTTGAACTCCCTCACCCCCCGTATTCCCTTGACCTTGCCCCGTGTGACTTTTTTTTGTTCCCGCGGCTGAAAAATACCTTTCTGGTCGAAAATTTGTACAGCGCAAACACCTCGGTTCTGCAATATTCCAGTGCCTTCATAGTATACCTCGAAAAGACTACCAAAATGCATTCAATGATTGGATCAGAAGACTGAAAGTTTGTATATCTGTTAAAGGGGAATACTTTGAGGGGACAAAATAAATTTTTCATCTAACTCTATCACGGAATCATTTTTATGTGCTTAGTTGCATTCATATTTGAACAGTCCTCGTAATCAGCCCTTAATAAAGTTGACAAGAATACATGACTGAGATGATATTTTCAATGTTCAAACAGCCATGGCTCCAAAAGAAAGTAAACCAGAAATACAATTCTCATTTTCAGTTATTGGGGGCCAGTGCCCTTTAAAATAAAGTCATGGTCTTCAAAATCTAATCAGCTCTTAATAAAGTTGACAAGAAAACATGACTGAGATGATATTTTCAATGTTCAAACAGCCATGGCTCCAAAAGAAAGTAAACCAGAATTACAATTCTTATTTTCAGTTTTTGGGGCCTGTGCCCTTTAAAATAAAGTCAAAGTTTCCAAAATCTAATCAAATCTTGGCTCAATTGCAATGATATACTGTACCAAGTTAGACCACATTTCATTGATGTGTTCATGGGTTTGGTGCAGACAAGACATCTTTGGCCGAAAATTGGCATTTTTGGGGGGCTTGTGCCCTTGAAAATAATGTCAAGGTCAAAGAAACCTTATGAATGTTTTCCCTCATCCTAGTGATGTAACCATGCGAGTTTGGTCAGAATCAATCATTAAGTTCAGGAGATATAGTGCTTCAAACAGACTACATGACAGAAATGGCTATGTTCAATGTTCAAGGGGAGGTAACTCCAAAAGTAGGAAAATCAGAGTTACAGTTCATATGTTATGCATGTCATCTCAAGGAGCTCTACATATCTGTGAAGTTTCGTGAAAATATCTCAAATGGTATCACAGTTATGGACCTGACATGAATTTGATAGCAACAGCTATATTCAAAGTTCAAAGGGCAATAACTCCAAAAGTAGGAAAATCAGAGTTACAGTTCATATGTTCTGCAGGTTGTCTCATGGTACTCTACATATCTGTGAAGTTTCATGGAAATATCTCAAATGGTATTGAAGTTAAGGAGTGGACATGAAACTATGATAGAAATGGCTATGTTCATTGTTCGAAGGGCAACAACTCCAAAAGTAGGGAAATCAGAGTTATGATTCATACATTCTGCACATCGTCTCATAGTGCTCTACATATCTGCAAAGTTTCGTGAAAATATCTCAGACGGTATCAGAGTTATGGAGTGGACACAAAACTATGGAGCTCACAATGTTAAGTCTATGGAAAGTTTAACCCCTTAATGTAGCATTGTACAGCCACTAACCCCACAATAACTCAAATTTTAACCCCATAAGCTGAATGTTAAAGAAATAAACCTAATTATGTATAGACTGTACAGAACATTAACCCCATTATGTATCTCGTGTATGTAAAAACGGACACTCAAACTTTTTGAGGGTATAACATAATACCCCGTCATTTATTGTATGGCGGGGCATAACAAGAGCACCGCATGCGAGTGCCAACGCTCGGCTGCAGTTTCTTTTAGTTAAACAAAAATTCTAAGTCGAAAAAGGGGCATAACTGTGCCAAAAATATTTTGAGGGTTACCTCACCTATTGGTTTGAGTTCCCCTATTCATAATGAACAACTAGTCCGAGTTTCAAGTAAATATGTTCAGTAATGACAGAGATATTACAAATGTCCAAGTTTTTGCACGACAAAGGCGCAAAAATTCTAAGTCGGAAAAGGGGCATAACTGAGCCAAAAATATTTTGAGGTTTACCTCGCCTATTGATATGAGTTAACCTTTTCACAATGAACAACTAGTCTAAGTTTCAAGTTAATATGTTCAGTAATGACACAGATATTACAAAATGTCCAAGTTTTTGAACGAAATTCTAAGTCAAAAAAAGGGCCATAACTGTGCCAAAAATATTTTGAGGGTTACCTCACCTATTGGTATGAGTTCCCCTTTTCATAATGAACAACCAGTCCGAGTTTCAAGTAAATATGTTCAGTAATGACAGAGATATTACAAAATGTCCAAGTTTTTGCACAACGACGACGCAGACGACACCAGAGCTATGACAATACCTCATTTTCTTCGAAAACAGCCAAGCTAAAAATGACATAACCCAACGTGTAATAGCACATGGTAACTAGCATAAAACACCATGGTGCATGCTGTGACAACTGTGGTTTCTAATGAAACTCTTTTGAACTGCTTTGGCAATAAAATCCTATTTGCCCGTATAAAATGCCAATCACAACAATTGTCGTCTGCTATAGATCTGTCAGTTACCTTAAAAGCAATTTTTTGCAAACAGTGTGGACCCATTAGGAGCAGTCTGATCTGGGCCCACACTGTTTGCCGGTATGCAAAAAATATTTTTAAAAACTTTGCCAAAAAAAATCAGCAGACGACATAAGCAGACAACATTTTCAGATGTAGTTTTTCTTGGCGTCTTAAGGGTTAAAAATGATTAACAGAATTTTACGCTATTGTCGTTTCATATGAAATCTAAACAAGAGGGCCCAGAGGGCCCTGGTTCGCTCACCTGATCCAAAGCATAACAAGTGGGCCCCGGGCAGGGTCAATTTTGGCCCCAGGGCTAAAATTTGAACAATCTTGGTGGAGATCCACAAGATGAAGCTTTATATTGAATATGAAAGACCTGGGCTTTCTGGTTTCAGAGAAAAAGATTTTAAAGGTTTACCCTGCATATAGAAGTCTATGTAAAACAAGATTTTCCCTATATAAAGTAGAAGTAAAACAAAGATCAGGAATTGATACAATTAACTTACTCCATCCATAAAAGACACCAAAGGGAAAGAAATACAAACATTAAGCGACCAGACCATAATGGAAACCTAAACAAAGGAAGGCCATATGGACAGTTACTTTCCCACAAAATGGCCATATGGCCATCCAAAATTAAAAGACACAAGTGATACACACAGTAAGTAACAAACAACAACATAAATAAATCACCACAGAAGAGCCGCCTTGGAATGGTCAGTCTATGTTAAACCAAAGGGCCCCGGAGCGGGGGCATTTTTGGCCCCAGTGCTATAATTTGAACAATCTTGGTAGAGGTCCACTAGCTGAAGCTAGACCTAAGCCTTGTGTTTCAGAGAAGATGATTTTTAAAGATTTTCCCTATATAAGTCTATGTCAAACCAAAGGGCCACATGGCGGGGGCATATTTGGTCTCAGGGCTATAATTTGAACAATCTTTATAGAGGTCCACTAGCTGAAGCGTCATAACAAATATCGAAGACCTAAGCCTTGTGGTTTCAGAGAAGAAGATTTTTAAAGATTTTCCCTATATAAGTCTATGTAAAACCAAAGGGCCCCGGAGCGGGGGCATTTTTGGCCCCAGGGCTATAATTTGAACAATCTTGGTAGAGGTCCACAAGATGAAGAGCCTATGTAAAACAAAAGGGCCCTGGTGCGGGGGCATTTTTGGCCCCAGCACTATAATTTGAACAATCTTGGTAGGGGTCCACTTGATGAAGCTTCATACCAAATATCAAAGACCTGGGCCTAGCGGATTTTTCAAGATTTTCCCTATATAACCCCATGTAAAACCAAAGGGCCCCCGTGCGGGGGCAATTTTAGCTTCAGCACTATAATTTGAACAATCTTGGTAGGGGTCCTCTAGATAAAGCTTCATACCTAATATCAAAGACCTGGGCCTTGCGGTTTCAGAGAAGAAAATTTTTAAAGATTTTCCCTATATAAGCCCATGTAAAACCAAAGGACCCCCGTGCGGGGGCATTTTTGGCCCCAGCACTATAATTTGAACAATCTTGGTAGGGGTCCACTAGATGAAGCTTCACACCAAATATCAAAGACCTGGGCCTAGCGGTTTCAGAGAAGAAGATTTTTAACCAATATCAAAGACCTGGGCCTTGCGGTTTCAGAGAAAAAGATTTTTCAAGATTTTCCCTATATAAGCCCATGTAAAACCAAAGGGCCCCCGTGCGGGGGCATTTTTAGCTCCAGCACTATAATTTGAACAATCTTGGTAGGGGTCCACTAGATGAAGCTTCATACCAAATATCAAAGATCTGGACCTTGCAGTTTCAGAGAAGAAGATTTTTAAAGATTTTCCCTATATAAGCCCATGTAAAACCAAAGGGCCCCCGTGCGGGGGCATTTTTGGCCCCAGCACTATAATTTGAACAATCTTGGTAGGGGTCCACTAGATGAAGCTTCATACCAACTATCAAAGACCTGGGCCTTGCGGTTTCAGAGAAGAAGATTTTTTAAGTTTTCGGTGAAAAAAATCTATTTTTAGCTACTGTGACCTATATGTGCAACGGACCGGAACCATTTGAACAACTTTGAAAGGGGACCACCTAAGGATCATTCCTGTGAAGTTTGGTCAAAATCCGATCAGTGGTTTAGGAGGAGATGTCGTTTGAAGAAAAGTTTACGGACGCACGGACGCACGGACGCACGCACGCACGGACGCACGCACGCACGACGGACGACGGACAAAAAGTGATCCCAAAAGCTCACCTTGTCACTACGTGACAGGTGAGCTAAAAACTAACCACAGGCTCATTGCATAAATTTTATATGATTGACCACTGATTTAAGACCACTTATTTAAGATCCTCTATAAATTACAAGAATTCCGTCAAAGGCTATGTCGTGCCTGTGGGGGCACAAAGTCAATGATCCATGAAATCTAGGTCAAGGTTTCATGAATGTAGTTCAAGGTGAGATATGGATGCTTGCAGTGAAGTTGCCATTCCTAGATGCATGTTTGTACCAAGTATCATTAATGAAGCTCTTATTGTTCTTGAGAAGTGAACTCTTACATTTGGGTGAAATCTAGGGTGGCCGCAATAGTTCACAAAGTCAGTGAACCATGAAATGTAAGTCAAGGTGAGAATTGAAGTTGCGATTCCTGGATGCAAGCTTGTACCAAGTATGATTAATGAAGCTCTCATAGTTCTTGAGAAACAGACTTTTACATTAGAATGAAAGTTAGGGGAGGTCGCAAATGTTGACGAATGGATGAACAGATGGGTAGATGAATGGACAGAAAACTGGACTCCTATATCGCAGGTGCGACAAAAAAAATATATATTTTTTCCAAACTTTGTTTTGTTGTACTTAGCATAATATGTTGCTATTGGGCAGATGTGAACATTAATTCACTCCGGCTTCCCTGTATGAGTTAATGTTTGCACTTTGACACATGGTTTAAAAATAATCATTTCTAAAATATGACACAAAATTTCATTTAAGCTTACTCCCGTGGTCTTTCCCAGGTTGTCATTCTTGTGTGATGATTAACATAGTAGGTTCTTCCATTAGCATCCACTCTCTCCTCCCAGCCCCTAGGTAATGGGATCGCGGAGTCTGCAGATGATGACGACAATGATGACAGCTGCTGAAGAAGGTTCACTCTTGGATTGGCTTGCTGGCCATCTGCTGCTGTGGAAGATGAGCTGCAACAATAAAATAAGTAATATTTAGGGCATACAGTTAAACCTGTCTTAGTGGCCACCTCTTTTAAGCAAGCAACCTGTCTTAAGCAAGCATCCATTTAGTTCCCTTAAAAGGGAAATGTATTAAAATTCACCTGTATTCAGCAAGCACCTGTCTTAAGTAAGCACATTTTGATTATCCCATAGGAGCTTGTTTAATACAGGTTACACTGTAACTGCATTATTGTCATTTGGGGAGTTAAAGTGGCTGTTTTATAGTCGAAAATTTTGTTTTTTTTTGTGATAAAATGTAATTAGTAAACGCAAAACTTACAATTTACCTCCCCAAATGACAATTTTAAATGCAGTTTTCCCCATTCTAATGCACTTATTCAGTTGTTTTGTGAAACAATCATACTATCTACTCAAAGCAGTAAATAGCATGAGCAGCATAAAACCAACTATAAGCCAATTTAACCCATTGTATACTAGTGGACTCTTCCATCGCTATATGTTGGACAAGTCCATTTGTCATATCAAGGCCTTTTTTTTCGTTTTTATTCTATTTCTGACGGAAAAATTCTGTTAGCAAATAGTGCAGGCCCTGATCAGATGCCGCGTTCTGCGGAGTCTGATCTGGGTTTGTACTCTTTGCCATGGTACCCCTTTAGGGGTTTCCCACATGCAATGGGTTAAAGTGGTGTTATGAGATGACCTCGCATTTCTGACAGAATATACTATTGCAAATTTCTGGTATTATTCAATCAGCTTCAAACTACATACTTAAAAGCATTCTATGCAGAAGTTTTCCGATCAACTGATCTAAACAACAATTATTTGTTTAAGGCAAACAAGTACCTAACAAATCAGGATTTTCCAAGGCTGATTAAACATTTATCTCTTTGTGTCCGTATAATAACTCTTAATATAATAGTATAATATGCTCTTAATAAACTACAGTTGAGGCCCAGTGAAATTTGTTTTCATTGCATACCTGCAATTATAGAAGTCAAAATGTATAGATTATATAGAAAAATGACCATTTGTGGTCTATCTATCTATCTATCTATCTATCTATCTATCTATCTATCTATCTATCTATCTATCTATCTATCTCTATCTATCTATCTATCTATCTATCTATCTATCTATCTATCTATTAAGCGTGACCCTCCCTTAAACGGCCAATTCCATATCCCCCCGATAGTATTCAATGCAAAATTCCCTCTATTAAGCGTGCACCTGTCAAACGTGGCCAACGGTCAAGCCTTTTCTATCCCAAATAGCCAAAATGTAATCTTAAGCGGCCATTTTGATTTTTCCTGTGCGGCCAGATTGATTGATTTCTGCAGTTTGTGTTTTTTATAAACCGGTTATACGTTGGGTGCAATTTTCCCTGTTCTGTCCAACCTTTTACCGCACCGCACCGTATTCGAAACGGCCAAATCTATTGCATGGCGCTAATCAAACACGGTAAAAAAAATATTAAAGTTTGTTTCCCGGTTTTAAAAACAGATACCGCATCGGAACAAACCTCGAGAAATCATTGTTTCTTTTATGTTTTGTTAAATGCCGATAATGTCTCCACAATTAGACAGGTGAGTGTAATTATCATCATCATTGACTGGCAGTTGTTTGTTTGACAATAAAAAGGTGAGAAAACATGGTTGAATGGGGGGAAAATCATCAAGGGATATGTCAAAAAGAGCAAAAATTGTAAATAAAAAAAAATAAAAAATAAAAAAATAAAAAAAAATATATACAAGAGGGCCCAATGGCCCTATATCGCTCACCTGTGTACCAGAAAATCATTAGTGTAGGAGACCACTTGACATTGCTACATACTAAATATCTAAGCTCCGGCAAAGCGGTGTCCATGCTTATAAAATTGGAAGAGACATCTCCAAAATGACCTTTATAGTGTTGACAGGGATGTAAAACCTCAAATCAAACCAAATCTGTGCCTTATGGTTTGGGAAAAAAATATTTTTTTAAGTTTTTTTTTCAGTATAAGTCTATAGAAGCTAATGAGCCCTGGGGCTTGGCCAATTTTGACCCAAAGGGCATGGTTGGCAGGATTTATGTAGCAACCATTTTGTGTTGCTATATACTAAATATCTAAGGTCTTTATTTCATGGTTTCAAAGAAGATGTTTGAAGCTTTTTTCAATTATAAGTTTGTTGGAGTTAAGGGGCCACAGGATTTGGCCAATTTGGACTACATATCTAAGTTCTGTGCTTCACAGTTTCTGAGAAGAAGATTTTTTAAGCTTTCTTCCATTATGAGTCTATGGGAGCTAAGGGCCACCGGGGCGTGGCCCATTTGGACCCCAGGGGCATGATTAGCAGGAAATATGTAGGTGATCACTTGCCGTTGCTACATGCTAAATATCTAAGCTCTGGGCCCTATGATTTCAGAGAAGAAGATTTTTGAGGCTTTTCTCCATTATGAGTCTATGGGAGCTAAGGGGGTCCCAGGGTGTGGCCCATTTGGACCTTAGGGGCATGATTGGCAGGATTTATGTAGGTGACCACTTGTCATTGCCACATGCTAAATATCTAAGCTCTGGGCCCTGTGGTTTCAGAGTAGAAGATTTTTGAAGCTTCTTTCCATTATGAGTCTAGGGGACCTAAGGAGCCCCGGGGCCATTTGGACCCCAGGGGCATGATTGGCAGGATTCATGTAGGTGACCACTTGCCATTGCAACATGCTAATTATCAAAGCTCTGGGCTCTGTGGTTTCAGATAAAAAGATTTTTGAAGCTTTTTTTCCATTATGAGTCTATAGGAGCTAAGGGGCCCCGGGGCGTGGCTCGTTTGGACCACAGGGGCATAATTGGCAGGAATTATGTAGGTGACAACTTGCCATTACTACATGCTAAATATGTAAGCTCTGGGCCCTGTGGTTTCAGAGAAGAAGATTTTTTAAGCTTTTTTTCCATTATGAGTCTATGGGAGCGAAGGGGCCCCGGGGCGTGGCCCATTTGCAACCCAGGGGCATGATTGGCAGGAATTATGTAGGTGACCACCTGCCATTGCTACACGCTAAATATCTAAGCTCTGGGCCCTGTGGTTTCAGAGAAGAAGATTTTTGAAGCTTTTTTCCATTATGAGTCTATAGGAGATAATGGGCCCCGGGGCGTGGTCCGTTTGGACCCCAGGGGCATGATTGGCAGGAATTATGTAGGTGACAACTTGCCGTTACTACATGCTAATTATATAAGCTCTGGGCCCTGTGGTTTCAGAGAAGAAGAATTTTGAAGCTTTTTTCCATTATGAGTCTATGGGAGAGAAGGGGCCCCGGGGCGTGGCCCATTGGGAACCCAGGGGCATGATTGGCAGGAATTATGTAGGTGACCACCTGCCATTGCTACATGCTAAATATATAAGCTTTGGGCCCTGTGGTTTCAGAGAAGAAGATTTTTGAAGCTTTTTTTTTCCATTATGAGTCTATGGGAGCTAAGGGGCCCCGGGGCGTGGCCCATTTGGAACCCAGGGGCATGATTGGCAGGAATTATGTAGGTGACCACTTGCCGTTGCTACATGCTAAATATCTAAGCTTTGGGCCCTGTGGTTTCAGAGAAAAATATTTTTTAACCTTTTTTTCCATTATGAGTATATAGGAGCTAAGGGGCCCCGGGGTGTGGCCAATTTGGACACCAGGGGCATGATTGGCAGGAATTATATAGGTTACCACTTGCCATTGCAAGCTTTTTTCCATTATGAGTCTATGGGAGCGAAGGGGCCCCAGGGTGTGGCCCATTTGGAACCCAGGGGCATGATTGGCGGGAATTATGTAGTTGACCACTTGCCCTTCCTACATGCTAAATATCTAAGCTCTGGGCCCTGTGGTTTCAGAGAAGAAGATTTTTGAAGCTTTTTTCCATTAGGCCAAAAAATAAATATCTGTGTTTCCTATTACATGGCAAGAAAAAATAGGGTAGGTAGGTAGGCATTTCTTTTTTTTTTTTCTTTTTTTTTTTTTTTTCATACACTAAGATTAGACTTATCTAGAAAATGCATTTTGTTCAGGGTTTATATTGTTCACAGTTTGTCCTTCCTCTAAGCGCATTAGTCAAGAAATAGTTCAGTCCGAATCATGGATTTTTGCCTTCTTACATTCCCTTCTTCTGCCTGGTCAAAAGTGCTCAAGGTCATCCCCTTTTTGTTCTAGTTGAAATTCCACCCAAATTTTGCGCATAGAAAGGGTATGGGTATAAAGTTGTTTGTTGTTTGATTTGAGGTTAACGTCCAAGTCAACACTAAATAGGTCATTTTAAAGACGTTGCTTGCAATTTTGTTGGACTTTACCTGACATTGACATGAAATGACATTTCAAGGCCTGTCACCCAATGAAACGAATAGGGTTTATAAGCATGGACGGTCCGACTCGCCCTGCTTTGCCTGGGCAGGCTTCTTTCCCTTTGGTGTCTTTGATGGGTGGAGAAAGTTAATTGTATCGATTCCTGATCTTTGTTTTACTTCTACTTTAGATCCTCTTAAGCGGTTTACCAGTATTCATGAGCAGTTGGTTTCTGCTCTGCGTGGAAGCATCATGCAGCCTGTCTATTTCTTCAAGCCCCGATGGGTGGGGGCCAGTACACCAGTTGTATCTTATCAAGTCCCATCAATATATCTCAAACTATAGGAGTATTGCAGTTAATTTAATCACAAGATTATATTGTCAGGGGTTTTACTGAAATACCATGACACCTACAGTTGTGGTTCTTGCACATAACAGACCTTCGTAACCTTGAGTACAACTGTGCTAAGTTAATTCAATATATCTCAAGGGGTTTGGGAGTTTTGACACTCACAAGGTAAACATTGTCAGGGGAGATAACCAAAATACCTGTGCACCCAGAGTTGTGGTTCTTGCTCATGACATGTCTTCTTGACCTCATGTACAACTATATCAAGTACCATCAATATATTTCAAAGGGTATAGGAGTTATGGCGAGGCATGTCACATGTCACAAGGAACGGACGGGAGGACGGATGGACAGACAGACGCCAGGTTGACTCCTATATCCTGCTTTTTGGTCTGGGTAATATAGTGAAATATCACGCCATATTTTCCCAGGCATACAAACATGTTTATGTTTACAATCAAATTGATGTACTTATCAAGTTTGTTATTTCTGTCCAACTTTTAAGTGCGTAATATGGTTGTTAGCAAGTGTCCTTTGAAAGGCATGATAAACATGAGCTTGCAAAGATCAAAAGTGTCGGCTTATTATGGCCAGTACCAAGATTATTTTTTTTTTTACCAAAACAACTGCCCAAGGGCTAATTTCAGCATTAAAAAGCGGTGGTGCTTAAAATTTACATGTAATTAATTTTATCTTTTTTTTTTTTTCTTTTTTTTTTTTTGGGGGGGGGGGGATCTTTCTTTCTCATGAATAGGCTGCCCATGTCAGCAGCCTGATCAGTTTCTTCGCTGTCGGCACCCTTATCATTGACCCTGGCACTCATTGGCTTACGCGAACACAGAAGCTGCTCCATATACAAGAAGGTAAAATTTTCTTATATGTTTTACATGCAAATGAGCCGGCGCACAGCTAAAAAAGTTTTCCTGTAACGAAGGATCAGATAAGCCTGTGAATCTAGCAAATTTGGCCAAATTCTTTGCTTGCTAGTCTTTTGAAATGCTCGAGGCCAGAGAAGGTGTGTGTAAATAGCAAAGGTTGATCAGACTGCGCAAGCTGATCTACGTTTCACCAGCCGCACAGACTTGTTTTTCCTTCAAGTCGCATGCAAAAACCGCAGGAAAATTTGCTCTGCTTGCAACAGCAGCACATGCTAAAATGATGGCGGGAAATCCGATGAACGCTAGAAAAAATGTGCGACCAGAAAAGACACGGGTCAGCCTGCGTATCAGCCTGCGTCATTTATGATTATTGAAGTGTCGACTAACAACATTGTACATATGTCTAACTGCCGCAGCAGGTGTGAAAATAAGTTTCGGATAATTCTTATTGTCACAATAGACTTCAAAGGAAAGTAATTAGAACGCAGATAGTAGTCGTACAGCAGTAGCCGTTGGCTATGTTAGTCCGTTACATTCTGTTGCCATACTTACGGCCAGCCACGCTGCGAAGTTATCCGAAATTACCGAAATGAACCGAAAGTGCCCAAAATGATTTTTGCGGCCGCGGAAACCGGGGAAAAAGATTAGGGTCGGCGGTAAAATATTAGGGTCGGTCGGGTTACCGGAAACACAGGTGTTTTTTATTTTGGCCTTATGAGTCTATAGGAGATAATGGGCCCCAGGGCGTGGTCCGTTTGGACCCCATGGGCATGATTGGCAGGAATTATGTAGGTGACAACTTGCCATTACTACATGCTAAATATATAAGCTCTGGGCCCTGTGGTTTCAGAGAAGAAGATTTTTGAAGCTTTTTTCCATTATGAGTCTATGGGAGCGAAGGGGCCCCGGGGCGTGGCCCATTTGCAACCCAGAGGAATGATTGGCAGGAATTATGTAGGTGACCACCTGCCATTGCTACATGCTAAATATATAAGCTCTGGGCCCTATGGTTTCAGAGAAGAAGATTTTTTGAAGCTTTTTTTTCCATTATGAGTCTATGGGAGCGAAGGGGCCCCAGGGCGTGGCCCTTTTTGAACCCAGGGGCATGATTGGCAGGAATTATGTAGGAGACCACTTGCAATTGCTACATGCTAAATATCTAAGCTCTGGGCCCTGTGGTTTCAGAGAAGAAGATTTTTGATGCTTTTTTTCCATTATGAGTCTATGGGAGTGAAGGGGCCCCAGGGTGTGGCCCATTTGGCACCCAGGGGCATAATTGGCAGGAATTATGTAGTTGACCACTTGCCCTTGCTACATGCTAAATATCTAAGCTCTGGGCCCTGTGTTTCAGAGAAGAAGATTTTTGAAGCTTTTTTTCCATTATGAGTATATAGGAGCTAAGGGGCCCCGGGGTGTGGCCAATTTGGACACCAGGGGCATGATTGGCAGGAATTATACAGGTTACCACTTGCCATTGCTACATGCTAAATATCTAAGCTCTAGGCCCTGTGGTTTCAGAGAAGAAGATTTTTGAAGCTTTTTTCCATTATGAGTCTATGGGAGCGAAGGGGCCCCAGGGTGTTGCCCATTTGGAACCCAGGGGCATGATTGGCAGGAATTATGTAGTTGACCACTTGCCCTTCCTACATGCTAAATATCTAAGCTCTGGGCCCTGTGGTTTCAGAGAAGAAGATTTTTGAAGCTTTTTTCCATTATGAGTCTATAGGAGATAATGGGCCCTGGGGCGTGGTCCGTTTGGACCCCAGGGGCATGATTGGCAGGAATTATGTAGGTGACTACTTGCCATTACTACATGCTAAATATATAAGCTCTGGGCCCTGTGGTTTCAGAGAAGAAGATTTTTGAAGCTTTTTTTCCATTATGAGTCTATGGGAGCGAAGGGGCCCCGGGGCGTGGCCCATTTGCAACCCAGGGGCATGATTGGCAGGAATTATGTAGGTGACCACCTGCCATTGCTACATGCTAAATATATAAGCTCTGGGCCCTGTGGTTTCAGAGAAGAAGATTTTTGAAGCTTTTTTTTCCATTATGAGTCTATGGGAGCGAAGGGGCCCCAGGGCGTGGCCCTTTTTGAACCCAGGGGCATGATTGGCAGGAATTATGTAGGAGACCACTTGCAATTGCTACATGCTAAATATCTAAGCTCTGGGCCCTGTGGTTTCAGAGAAGAAGATTTTTGAAGCTTTTTTTCCATTATGAGTCTATGGGAGCGAAGGGGCCCCAGGGTGTGGCCCATTTGGCACCCATGGGCATGATTGGCAGGAATTATGTAGTTGACCACTTGCCCTTGCTACATGCTAAATATCTAAGCTCTGGGCCCTGTGGTTTCAGAGAAGAAGATTTTTGAAGCTTTTTTCCATTATGAGTCTATGGGAGCGAAGGGGCCCCAGGGTGTGGCCCATTTGGCACCCAGGGGCATGATTGGCAGGAATTATGTAGTTGACCACTTGCCCTTGCTACATGCTAAATATCTAAGCTCTGGGCCCTGTGGTTTCAGAGAAGAAGATTTTTAAATTTTTTCCCTTTTATAAGTCTATGGGAGCTATATGTTGCCATGGCAACCAGAATTCCAATCTGATCAGCCCAAAAACCTTATGCAGCCTTTCCCCCTACCTGATGATGCTTCACATGAAATTTGATCAAGATTGGCCATGGGGTATTGGAGATATACTTATTTGAAATTGTTTACGGACGCACGCACGCACGACGGACGACGGACAAAAAGTGATCCCAAAAGCTCACCTCGTCACTACGTGACAGGTGAGCTAAAAACATAAATGTAAAAGAAAAAACTGTAGTGGTAGCCAAATAAGCCACCTGATGAGTACCCTTGGCAGGGATGAAACAGTTCCCCTAAAACCTCAAAAATCCCCAGTCCCAGACCCACCTGTATTAAGCAAGCACCTGTCTTAAGCAAGCGATTTTGAAATATCCCATGACCGCTTGCTTAAGACAGGTTTGACTCTATCTATCTATCTATCTATCTATCTATCTATCTATCTATCTATCTATCTATCTATCTATCTATCTATCTATCTATCTACTATCTATCTTCTGATACTGCATCAGTCACATTTGACCATAACCGCAGGTGTATATGACATACACTCCAGGTTTTGCAGGATGAAAGCTTACACAGTAATCATGTAATTACGGTAGGGACCTTTAACCCTTATCTTGCTGTCCACGACAACCCCTATCTTTGCAAACAGTGTAGAAGAAGCCATCTGATCAGGATCTACACTGTTTGGCATTCAGTTAGTGAATTTGAAGCAATAAATTACATCAAGTCATTTGATTGGTTGATATACAGAAATGGGTGTGGCTTAAATGAATATTCAGCAAGAGAAGGGTTAACCTGTACAGGGGATGGTTCTCCCTGCACAGGGGGCCTCCAGTTAACATCCCGATCCGAAGGACGGTGCACTTTATCACATTCATCCCTGCAAATGATGCCATTGGAGCGTGTTCGGACACCGAAATTTTATCGCCGCTGCCGGGGATCGAACCCGGGACCTCTAGCATCAGAGGCAAGTGCACTAACCACTGAGCTATCACGCTCATTGTCTCATTGTTGAATTGTCTGTAAGATCAATCCTTGGTGATTTTGTCTCTCGTTAGTCTGGATTTTTATTTCAAAGTCAGCAGACTGCAAAACATGACAAGGTCAAAACCTGGTGCAAGCATTTGGAAAGCATCTCAGATGTTAGCCATTACAACATTTGTTTTTTTCATAATAAATAGGAAGAATCTACAGTTAAAGTAGTTTCATTTCCAACCTTTGTTTATTTGGGAGTTTAACAGCCCAGTTAACAATATTTAGGTCATTTATGAGCCAGTCAGTTTACCTACACACTTTTCCTGGGCAGTGTGATCTGGATCCACCTCGTTTGCCTGAATATTACTTTAAAAATTCATTTTTGTAAACTGTATGAACCCAGATCAGACTGCTCCCTGATCTGGGTCCACACTGCTTGCCTGTATGGAAATATATTTTAGTGGAGCGCTGTGGTGCAGTGGTAAAGCATCAGATTGGAGATCGAGAGGTAGCGCCGGTTCGATCCCCGCAAGCGCCACATGTTGTTTCCTTGAGCAAGAGACTTTATCCAGATTGCTTAGCACTGGTTCCTACCCAGGAAAAGAGGGTCACATGGAAGATTAGTACTTGTACTAAATGTGTTACCCTCTATAAATAAGGTTGATTATTATTATTATTATATCTTTAAAAAGTTTGCTAGAAAATTCAGCAGCAGACGACATTAGCAGACGACATTTTAAGATGCATTTTTGTCTCAGCAGGTTATGGGTTAAGGTGGGCATTCTAACCTGGCACTTGGTCTCTCCCACTGCGTTGTCCTGGTTGTGTGGTTGATATAATACGGCCTCCCAGAAGGTGTTGATTTCATCTCCCAGCCCGGAGGCATGGGCTCCAGGGCCTCTGTCTCTTCTTCCTGGCTCTCCTGGTGTAAAGGACCAGAAGCCCCTATCTCATTTAGAGTGGCATTCATAATAGAATCCACCAACTCCCAGCCAGGCTGTAAGAAAGGATTACTACTGTATTAATGATCCTAAGTATCAGGATAGACAGGCCTAAGCAAACAGTGCAGACCCAGATCAGACTGCTCCTGAGTCTGATCAGGGTCTACACTGTTTGCCATTTGGTATGAACCTTTTGGACAAGAAACAACTTGTTAATATTTTAGGATAATTACAGCAAGTCCTCAAGTAGTCTGAATTTTTTTAGCATTTTACCGTACTAAGACACACAAATACATAACGTAATTCACCTCAATTTTTGACAAATTTGTTGCAGGATCCAGCAAGGTGTCAAAAAGGTGCAGACAGAATGGCAAACATTTTAGACCCTGATCAGGCTGCTCAGTACTCTTTTCTCACAAAATGGTTCAAATGTATCCTTCGTTATTCCTGTTTATTCATTTTATTTTCATTTTTATAGCAGAAGTAAAGAGGAACGTTTCATTTGTCTCAAAAAGGAAGTGATATCTTACTGTCACAACCAGGAAATGATTTTTACAACTTATATCAGGAACCAAAATGAATAATTCAGTTTTAACTTTCTTATCATTTATTTAACCAACACTCAAAGATCACAATCTTGCTACATTTCATGGGTTTTTTAATTGTGTTTTTGTTACTTTGTTTGATAACAACATCAAGTGAGCTTGTAATTGTAATTTTAAGTTAATCTATGCATTTGTATTAATTTCTTTTCCAATACCTAACGAAAGTCTTTCAATATTTGTGTTTGTTTGTTTGTATTAGAGTTTAATGGCCCAGTCAACAATATTTTAGGTCATTTTTGAGCCGGTCATTTTACCAATCCACACTTTTCCTGGGCAGGCTTATATGTAAGAGGTTAACCAGTATAGTGCACATTCTTTTGCCAGAAACTGACAACTGCCCTTCTTGAATCAGTGGAAGGGCTTTCAATATTTAACTGGCCTAACCCAGTTACTGACCAGTGGATAGTGCACGCTTTTCATAAATCATACATCAATGCCTTATACATTGTTAACACAGAATTTTATCGGTCAGTCTAGTATTTGTGAAGTAAAATAACAAGGCAGGGGTCAGTGTTGCCAACTTTTCTTCACAAAATGAGTACCTAGCCATGATTAGGTACCTGTTTTTTGTGATGAAACATGATCATGTTCCCGGGCCAAGCTCAATTTTTTTCTTTAAAGTACGGTCAGGGTTAAGGTCACAGATCAAACTTTTTTGTATAAGTGGGAAGCCCTTGTCACAAGGAATCTACATGTCAAATATGAAGCCTCTACCTGTAACTGTTCAAAAGTTATGACCAATGTTATTTGTTTTTAAGAAGGTCACATGTCAAGGTCAAAAATTGTTGTACGGGTGGGACGGCCTTGTCACAAGGAACTCACATGCCAAATTTGAAGGTTCTATCTCAAATGGTTCAAAAGTTATGACCAATGTAAAAGTTACCCACATACAGTCAAATCTCGATAATTCGATGTGCCAGGGACCGAAGGAAATCCTTCGAATTATCGGTAGTTCGAATTTTTTAAATCGGCAATTTTCAGATATTTTTAGTCAAATGTCATTGTTTGACCATTCTTGCAACTTTATCTTGGCTCTTTGGTGAAGTACAGGGAACATCTGCCAAAGCATGAAAGAAAATGATCTGCCAGAAGGTTGATCACATTGTCTTTAATGCTTCACAGGTGACAGAAAACAGAAAATATGTGCTCAGGTGAGCTAAAACTTAAACACAAATTGCTAACGCCATCTCGGACATTGACGAAACTGACAAAAATAATGTGCACTGTACTGGTTACCCCTAAGAATGACTGTAGAAAACCTTTCAATCTCTGCTAAAATTTGGAATATTTACCTCATCTGGTGCCGAGGGTACATGTTCAGTTTGATCCTCATCTTCCGGATCATCCTCTGAGGGGACGAAAGCCAAGTATATCCACAACTGACCTCTCACACGGGATCTGATACTACCACAAAAGAATATATATGTACAATAAAACTTCAATGGCTGAAATCTGTGTTCCATAGCACCAGGTATTCACATACTATTTCTCTTGTTTCTGCACAAAAACATACCCTGTGGGTGTTCATTAGAAGCACCTCGCTGAGGCGCTTCTAATGAGTACCCACAATGTATGTTTACGTGCAGAAATAAAAAAAATATCAGTTGGTTGATTGATTTGAGGTTTAATGTCCTCGTCAACCCGGTAAAGGTCATTTTGGAGACGTTGCTTCCAATTTCGTGGGACTTTTACCCGACATTGAGATGAAATGACATCTCAAGCCCTGCCACCCAATGAAACCAATAGGGTTTATAAGCATGGACGGTCCGACTAGCACCTCTTTGCCTCGGCAGGCTTAGATTCTCTAAGCGGTTTACCAGTACCCGTGTGCGGTGGGATTCAGCTCTGCGTGGAAGCATCATGCAGCCCATTTATTTGTTCAAGCCCCAATGGACGGGGGCCACCAAATAAGAAGGGGTATCCACATATTATTTCTCTTGTTTTTGCACGAAAACTTACATTGTGGGTACTCATTGGAAGCGCCTCGCCAAAGGCAAGGCACTTCCAATGAGTACCCACAGTGTAGGTTTTCAGATGAAATAAATGTCTTATCTGGAGCTGTTGTTTGGTTACCATGGTTGATTCAAACTGTTTCTAGAGACCCTTGAAAGTTCTTCATATAGCATTTAGGGATAGTTAAGACTTTATTATTTTTTTTTTTTCATATTTTATCTTTAAAAAGGTGCGTTATGTGATACTCATTAAACCTGACCATGCTGAACATGGATATATCCCTTTTTAAAAACAGTGTAGATCCTGATTAGCTGGCTTCTCTTAACCCATTTTGTACCGGAAACACCGAAACGGGTACCTTGGCAAACAGATCAGGCCCTACAATGTTTGCATAAGTTCAGCCATTTTCCAAATAAAATTTGAAGAAAACACACATCCTTTTACTTTACAATGGACTCAGGCTATATATAAGGAGGAAGATTCCATTTGGTACAAAAAGGGTTAAAGCAAATTGCTAATGCATTTTAAATGCAAATTGCTAATGCCATCTGCTAATGCCATCTCAGAACAAAAACACAAGTTGCTAATGCCATCAAAAACTTAAAATGCAAACTGCAAGCACCATCTCTAATGCGGATGGAGGATGGACAGGGGTAACACCGTATGCCATTTCCATCATTCGAGGTCCTGGATTCGATCCCGGGCTTCTCCAGACTTTTTGGTGATCTTAGCTGTTGGTTGGACTCAAAACTCAAACACACACACACACATCATTCTTTGAATGGCAAGGGATATATATGCTGAGGGCTCTTTTCGTATTTGTTAGCTAAAATTGCTTTTGAAGAACATCAAATTTACCTTCTGGGTCTGAGTATATAATCCTTAGCCACAATATCCCTGCCTTGGGTCTCTGTTGCCACAGATGTATGGCTGAGGGGGATCTCAACCAATCCCAGGAAGTCATCTCTTGTCTGTAACAAAGAACAAATATACCATATTAACCAAAGTATCAGACACCTCAACTCCTTACCATACTTGTTCTTTAAATTTGAACAAATACAGTCTTGTATTCTGACAGTCGGATTTTTCCCCCTTTTTGGTTGTTCATTTTTAGTTACGTTTGTCCTTCCGCTTTTAGTGTTTGTCATGTTGGTGATTCTGATTCTTTTTCCCCATTATGTATATTACTCCTTTTTAGTTAGGTTTAGATATTCTAAGTCACCACCTGTTTGGGAAAGAGCTGCTGACTCAATTTACCTGTTGTCTATTTTGTTTATTGTAGTCACTCCATGTTTTCGACTTCTTTCCCTGGTGATATTGTGGGAAGAATTTGATATCTGATTGATTTATCAGTTCCTGATCATTTCTCTTCTTAATTTTTGTTCCTGATGTTGTACCTGAACTCCTTACCGTGTTTGTTCTTTAATACAGTCTTGTACCTGATGTTGTGTCTAAAAATTGCTGGATGAGAAGCAAACAGTGTAGAAACAGATGGGATGCTGCATTCCCCCCCCCCATCTGGGTCTACACCGTTTGCCCAGGCATGTCTGTCTGAAAACATATGGTAAAATTACAAAAAGAGTCTCTTTATATGACACTACTTGTTATAACATTGTTTGTGTATAATACAATTATTCAATGCCTCCACAATCAGTGCCTGGCAAATCCACTGCAAAGGCAAAGCGGTGTGTGTCGGACCACCCATGCTTACAAACCATATTGGTTTCATTGGGCAACCGACTTGAGATGTCATTTCATCTCAATGTCAAGAAAAAGTCCCACAAAATTGGAAGCAATGTCTCCGAAATAACCTATACAGTGTTGACGGGAATGTGAAACCTCAAATCAAACAAACACAAAACAGAGCTCATTTGAAAGAAAATCTAAAAATACCCCTATCATACCTCCTGACCTAGTGCTGTGATTAACTCTCAGTGGCTCGAAGTATCTCTGTCTCAAACAATAAGTGTTCAAGCCTTTGAAGTTCAATAATGAATTTCATCTTTGTGCATTTTATCGATGTGTAAACTCCGGCGAATCACTCACAAACTGAGTAGGTGAATCACTCACAAACTCACATGTGTAAACTCCGGCTAATCACTCACAAACTTAGCATGAAGCTCTTCAGTACCCCTGCGAATCACTCACAAACTTAGCATGAAGCCTGAAAGGGCTTCATGCTAAGTTTGTGAGTGATTCTTCGGGAGTTAACACATCAATAAAATCCACAAAAAAATGATAATTCATTCCTTATAATTCCCACTTTGTCATCGAAATGTTTAGAAATGCCAACAAAATGTTAAAGGGGGTCTTTCAATTGTGCCCATGCATGTTTTTTCTTTAAACTTTGTATATTAATAACTCAGCATATACAGCCTATAAAAATGTATTTAATAAATTATATAAATCAAAGTAGGACTCAGGAGGCCACTCTAACTGACTCCCTCCATGAGCTGGTGTCTGTCTCTAAATAAGTGCGTCTTAAATCTTATGTTTTATTTAATTTCAAGATCTGTGAACTGAATTCAATGCAAAACTCCATAGGCATTCCTTTGACACTAAAAAACCTTTTGAATTAATTAAGTTTACATTTTCTGAGAAAATAATTATCAAAAATCTGATTATTTAATTAAAATTTTAAAAAATTATCAAAATTCAATCCCTAAGATAAATATGTTCTAGTCTTTGTCAAGATTTCATTTTGCTAGGAAAACTTGCCGTATGTATCTTCTTTAGCTATGCCAAATTTCATGAAAATCCGAAACCGGTAACACTGTAGCTTTACACCTTTAATGGATGTAAGTCGTTTCTGCAAAATTTACTATTTTATTGCAATCATCCAAGAACCTTACAAAAAGGCAATTCGTAACACTTATGTAATAAAAATGAGATTATACAAATCAAAATGAATACATACTGAGGTGATCTAGCTTAGAAACATTTAAAATATCATGAATTTCTGATATTTTCCTTTCATTTATACACTATGATCTATCCAAAATAGTAGATAGTAAAACACTAAATCAAAAGGTATTCTTATCAACAAATTAGGCTTAACAACATATATTGCTTTTTTATTAGCAGCAAAATTATTGTGAACATGTGCAACTTTATTTAATGACGTTGCATAAGTCATGCTACTCTTATAGGTGTAAGGCAAGGATATCCATTATTTTCATTTCCATACCAAGCTGGTATGCAAGGACGCAATGGTCAGTGGTTTGTTGTTACTAGTAAAATTAGTTCTGTTGATAAATCCATGGCCAGATTAAGCCTTAGATATACTCTGTCTTTATGAACGCTGGATTATTGTTCTAACAAGAAAGTTACAGTAATTATTGGTTAGTATTTCCAAAAATCGAAATGTCACTGATATAGAGTTTCTGTTGCAAAAGATATAATTGATGGATAAGGCGCAGAATATTTGGTGTAAACAAAGCTGTTCTATGACCTAGAGAAAGTTTGCTATTAGACAGGGAGAGAAACAGTTTCCTTCCTTATAGTACACATGCATAAATATGTCTCTTTTCTGCATTGGTATTGTAATTGTTGACGTTTCTTTAGTGTCTTATTTTTTCTATTTACTTTGTCAATATAGTGGTTAATTTATCGGAAGCGAGCCTTTAGTATTTTTTTTTCTGGTTGTAAAACTTTCAACCACTTCTTGAATGTTTCTGATGAATGCAAGTTCACTGTTTTTTAAGCACTGTTCTTGCTTGCTTTTTGTTCATTAATAATTACCAGTATATTTCTGTGCAATGTATCTCTCAGCTAAGAAAGAGCATTACAGTGTTCGGACAGAAAAAAGCATCACAATGTATTTACTGAAATAATTTAAAATCCTATTAGTAATGCGATAACTACTCACAGATTGAATAATTATTATCAACAGTTTAAATGCTTCTTGATATCTTACACTATGTGCTTTGTAATAGGTAAATGAAGTGAAAGACCAATACAAATATATAGACAACACAATCATGATCACATAAGTTTTGGAACACTGACAAACGTACGACCATGTGAATTCTAAAAGCAAATTCAAATGGCTTTGGAATACAGCTTCAGGAAGCCGTTTGATTTCGTTCATAGGGGCTATACAAAAAAGATAGATTGGCTAGTGCCTATGCACATGCAAATTCTGAAAACTTAATGTCCAGGAAAAGTAATCTCAAGTGTTATTGATTTTCCCTAGAGTAAAGCTTTCTTTTTAAATGGACAGTTAGGGTTAAATAAACAAACAACAGTTTGACTTGAGAGTAATGTATCTCGAGTCGAATAACAAATCTCACAAAATCTGAAGCAACATCTAAAGTGACTGGTATGTTGTTGATTTGAATGTTAAATCTAAACATCACCTTAGCACCATTACCAAATTAGACAAGAAATACAGAAAGAAAATAGTGCACATGATTACATGGGTGCGTTTGATGACGTTTGTCATCAAAACCTTTGCGGTATAGTTCTGTAGACAAAATAGTTTGTTCCATAGGGGGCAAAATTACCGAAATGGATGTTTAGAAATAATACTTATAATTATGTTATGAACTACTTACACAAACCATACTATACTATAGCCATCCAAATTGAAAGCAATAGTAAAGTATTATTAAACAGCATGACCAAAACATGATAATCTTATAATTTCACATTTTGCTGAATCAGGACTATCAGTATTCAGTCTGTTAAAACGCAATGTTACCGGTCCTCAATTTCCATGAAAATTCATCAACATGTTCCTATGATATGTGGGTAGTTTTTATGCTAAAATGGTGTCTTGACAAAAATTGGAACATGGTAAAAATGCATATAAAATTTTAATGACTACCAAAATAGAAGCTGAAATATGGGGACACCATCAAAGAAAACTAAATGCCCAGCCACTATTATTAGACATATGAGGCCATTCATAGTATCAACTAACTCACCAGTTATGGCTTTAATTCATAAAATATAGCAGCATTAGATATATGAAACACTGAATACTGTTGACAAGTTTATATCAGAGTACTCTCTGTTGTGATAGAGACTTCATAAAATATGTAATAAATTTACTACGAAAATAAAAATTAAAAGTGAATGCATCGTCATTATAATGGTTATACCCAAGGCAATTATTGTGCATAATTTCATCAAAATCCAAGCGTGGGCAGAAACCAATGCAAATTTCCTATACCTTGAAAGACCCCCTTTTAGGATTTTTTGCAAAAGCATAAGAATGATCTTACCAATGGCCACGGTGGAATGATTATTCAATTAGAAGCTGCCATCTTTGAAAAAAAAAATCACCAAGTCTTTAAATTCAGTTTATTTGTCTTCTAAAATTTCTATTTTCAATAGTTCTCCATCTTTTAATTGAACACTGTTGATGTAGCTTCATACACAACTAGATGTCAGTAAGCAGGGCTTACTAAATACCCCTGGCAAAAGTCGAAAACAAATGTTTGAGGTCATTTAAGGGCCATAAGTCTGCTGAAAACTGATGCAGAAAGCAGTGTATCAGTCCCAAGCTACATCTTGCCAACATAAATTTACATGCCAAATTTGATCAAAATCCATCAATTCTTTCTCAAGATATTGAGCAGAAACAATTTTCTTACATCATTCAAGGGCCATAACTCTGCTGAAATTGATGTAAAATGCTGTGTATCTATTCAAAGCTATATCTTGTCAACATAAATTCAAATGCCAAATTTGATCAAATCCATTAATTCTTTCATAAGATATTGAGTGGAAACAATTTTTTACTTCATTCAAGGACCATAAATCTGCTGAAAACAGAAAGGAAATGACTTTCTGGCTTCAGGCAAGGGCCATAACTCTGTTAAAATTGACGCAAAAAGCTGTGTAACAATCCCAAGCTAGAAGTTGTCAATATCACTTCATATGCAAAAATTTGATAAAAATTCATCATATTTTTTTCAAGATATTGAGGGTAAATGACGGACTGACGGACATATGGATGGACAGGCAACATGAATACAGTATACCCTCCACCCCAAATACTTCATATGCAGTAGGGGTGGGGTATGATTAATTTTCACACATTAAGAAGTAGTCTACTTACGATTCTGTTGGAATCAAAAACTTCAAACAAAATCACGTTGTCTCTTGGGTTCACCTGAAAAGAACAGTCATTGGTTTTTATTTCTCATACAAGCCCCGCCAAGCGAATTTGTGTCTTCGAGCATTCCGTCATGACAAATTTTAACTGCGCATGCCCAGCCATTCAGAGGAGCCAGGGATATGCCTTTCTGTCTGAAGGTTCCTCTTGATTCACTGCTTATATGAGCAAGCAGCTCAGGTTCTGGCGGATTGCGCAGATGCGCAGGCTCGGATGAACCTTCACTGCTTGCATAGGCGGGGCCCATACAGTGAAAGGGCTCAAACACGGATGGCTTGTTTACCATGGCTATTTTGAACCTGTTTCCGAGTCCCTAGGAAATTCTTTCTCAGGTCCTAAAAGGACATATAATATAATATTAACCCTTTTTGTATCAAATGGAACCTTCCTCCATACACATGTATATAGCAGGAGTCCATTACTAAATTCAGGGGTGTCAGGTCATGTTTTCTTCAAAATTTATTTGGAAAATGACTTGACTTTTCACAAACAGTGTAGGCCCTGATCAGACGCCGCATTCTGCAGCGTCTGATCTGGACCTGCACTGCTTGCCAACTACCCCTTTTGGGGTTTCCGGTACAAAATTGGTTAAATCGAAATATTGATTTAACACCCCCCCCCACCCCCCACAGTAAAAAACCGTTTACTGATCATTCCAAGGTGGTTCTTCTGTTGCCGTTTATTTTTGTTATAGTTCGTCTTTGCATGTATGTATTGCTTTAGATATTTTTTTTTATTTTTGGATGCCATTTGGCCATTTTGTTCGAAAGTAACTGTCCTTTTGGCTTTCTGCTTTTGGTTTCCATTATGGTGAAGTTATTTCATGTATGTGTTTCTTTCCCTTTGTTGTCTTGGGTGGAAGGTTTGAGGTCATTGTATTGATTCCTGATCATTGCCTACACTTCTTTTATACAAACATGCAAGCTGTTAACCCTTTTTGTATACATGTACCACCTTTGGGACTGTTCAAAAGTGGTCGTAATGACCACTTTTGAACAGTTCCAAAGGTGGTCTCCAACTACAGCACACTGGATGTAGAAAACACAAATAAAATGTTCCAAAACCTTCTAAATAAGCTTTTAAAAGCATAATTTGTCTTTAATAACTTGAGGTGGTCTTAATTAGATAATAGTGGAACTTTACTGTACATAGCACAAATCCATTTTAAAACTTGTGTGTGTGTGTGTGAATTCGGGTTTAACGTCGCTTTCAACAATTTTTCAGTCATATCACGACGGTGTCTGGTTGTGACAGGGAGCTCAATGCTCACGTTTAAAGTGCTGCCTCACTGAAGTATCATGTCCCAGACACATTACATGATACCACACCCAGTCACATTATCCTGACACTGGATCGACCAGTCCTAGCTCTACCCCGTAAATCTGAGTGCCAAGCGAGGAGCAGCTAGTACCATTTTTAAAGACTTTGGTATGTCGCGGCCCGTGATCGAACCCGAGACCTCCCGTTCCCCGGAGCGGACACTCTACCAACTGAGCTATCGGGGCCGGTAACTTAGAGGTGTCACATTGTGTTTTCTTCAAATTATATTTGGAAAATGGCTGAACCTTTCGTAAACAGTATGGGCCCTGATCAGTTGCTGCATTCTCCAGAGACTGATCTGGGCCTGCACTGTTTGCCAATTACCTGTTTTGGGGTTTCCTGTACAAAATGGGTTAACCAGAACAGAGCACATTATTTCCCAAGAAACTGACAACTTCCCATCTTATATCACCAGAAGGGAGAGAACGATGGAAGAAAAAGATTTCATTATTGTTCTCCACAATAGAATATTGCTGACCCATCAGATAATGAACCCATGGCCTAATGAGCACCAATCAGGTGTCCGTCCGACAGAGCTACAAAGCTTGGACCACTTGATGTGAAATTAGGAAACATCTGTGTAACCAACCCCTGGGCGCCTAACCACACTTTATATTAAGAAAAAAGTGGTCTACTGGGGTATTCATTATTTTAGTTATTTTGATAAAAACCATAGATTGTGGGTACTCATTCTCGCTAGAACCACCTCAATCAGGCGTTTCTTCCAAGCACAACAATCTATATTCAAACTGAAAATAAAACAAGAATTCAGCAGAAGGTGGCATCGCACCTGCCTGGGGCAAAAGTCACAGGAGCCACAATCAGAACGTAGTTATTAAGTAAGTAATTTTCTTAGCAGTTGATAGCTGATGTAAAATTTGTCAAAGTCACTGGACCAAAAAATATAGGCCATGGCCATCAGTTCAAGGTACGTGCCAAATCAGTACATCATGGAGAAGCACTATGCAAGGTTTGGTGGCCGTAGGCAATATTGAACTTTGACGTAAAATGTGTAAAAGTCACTAGAGCACATAATATAGGTCAAAGTCACCAGGTCATGTTACCTGGAGAGTCAGTAAATGTAGGAGGAGCACTATGCAAGGTTTGGTGGTTGTAGTTAAGAAGATATCGAATGTCAACCTAAAATATGTAAAGGTCACTGGAGTGCGAAAAAAAGGTCATAGTCACCAGGTCAAGGTACCTGCAGAGTAAGTATACATGTAGGAGAAGCACTATGCAAGGTTTGGTGGGTGAAGGTTTTATAGTTAAAAAGATATGGAGCATCAACCTAAAATGTGTAAAAGTCAATGGAGTGCGAAAAATAGGTCAAGGCCCCAAAGCAAGGTACCTGCACAGTCAGTACATCTAGGAGAACCACTATGCAAAGTTTGGTTGTTGTAGGCCTTTAATTTGAGGAGATCTGGTACATCTACGTAAATTGTGTCAAAGTCACTGGAGCGTAATATAATGGTCAAGGTCACCAGGTCAATGTACCTGCAATGTCAGTACATCTAGGAGAAGCACTATGCAAGATTTGATCGTTGTGGGCCTTTTATTTGAGGAGATCTGGAACTTTGACGCAAAATGTGTCAAAGTCACTGGAGCGTAAAATATAGATCAAGGCCACCAGGTCAAGGTATCTGCAGAGTCAGTACATCTAGGAGAAGCACTATGCAAGATTTGATGGTTGTACGCCTTTTATTTGAGGAGATCTGGAACATTGACATAATATTTGTCAATGTTACTGGAGCATAAAATATAGGTCAAGGTCACCAGTTAAAGCGCCTGCCTAGTCAGGAGCTCAGGCAGATGTTTCATGAAAGGTTTGATGGTTGTTTTGTCTTGTAGTTGATTACAATACAAACTTCAACATAAATGTCTAACTTTGACATAATCTTCAAAGTCACTGGAGCTCAAAATATAGGTCAAAGTCACCAAGTCAGAAGGTCAGGGAGATGTTTCATGTAAGGTTTGATGGTTACTGAGGTTTGTAGTTGACTTAAATAACAAGAGGCCCATGGGCCACTATGCTCACCAGAGCTCAGGTGGGCACTGCCAAATTGCAGCCATGTATTTTAACATGATATCATTTTAATCTGCCAAATGAACCCCCATATCCAAATGAGCATCAATGTGGACTCAGTATATGAAACATTAGGCCTTGTATGAAGTAGAGGGGGTGGGGCATGGACCCAATAGAGCCCTGGTTGGTATCACTAAATGTGTCTTATCACAAAGAACAAGAATATATATGGTTTAGCAGTGGGGATCTGCATGGCTGGATATAAAAGTGGAGGGGTTGGAGCATGCCCTGTCGTTCCCAGGAAAGCCCAAGATTGTTGTCCCTAAATGTGTCTCATCATAAGGACCAAGTATATATATGGTTTAGGGGTGGGAATCTGAACGGTTTCCAAGATATCCTTTCATGAAGTGATAAAGGAGAGGACTGGCCCCTGCGGACACCCCTACAGTAGGTGTGCTAATAATAAGGAACAAGAACATATATGAATATGGGGTGGGGATTTGAATGGTTTCTGAAATATATGGCCTTTTATGAAGTTGAAGGGTGGGGCACATTGCCTCAGCACAAAGAGACCCCCAAGTTGGTGTGACTGAATGAGTCTTATCATAAGGAACAAGAATATATATGGTTTAGGGGTGGGGATCTGAACTATTTCTGAGATCTGTGGCTTTTAATGAAGTCAAGCGGTGGAGCAAGGCCCGGGCATGCCCCGGGGACTCACAAGCTGGTGTCAATGAATGTGCCTTATCATAAGGAAGATGAATATATATGGTTTAGGGGTGGGGCTCTGAACAGTTTCTGAGATATAAGGCCTTTTGTGAAGTGCAGGGGTGGGGCAATGCCGAGGGAGACCCCCAGGTTGGTGTCAATGAAAGTGTCTTATCATAAGGAACAAGAATATATATGGTTTAGGGGTGGGGATCTGTAAGGTTTCCGAGATATTGTGATATTATGAAATGGAGGGGGTGGGGCATGGCCCCAGCACATCCCTGGGGACCCCCAGGTTGGTGTCACTGAATGTGTCTCATCATAATGAACAAGAACATATATGGTTTAGGGGTGGGGATCTGAACAGTTTCTGAGATATATGGCCTTTTGTGAAGTGAAGGGGTGGGGCATGGCTCCGGCGCACCCCGGAAGACCCCCAATTTGGGGTCAATGAATGTGTCTTATCATAAGGAGCAAGAATATATATGGTTTAGGGGTGGGGATCTGTAAGGTTTCCGAGATATTGGGCCTTTTATGAAATGGAGGGGCGGGACATGGCCCCGGCGCATCTCGGGGGACCCCCAGTTTGATGTCACTGAATGTGTCTTATCATAAGGAACAAGAGTATATAGGGTTCAGGGGTGGGGATCTGAATGGTTTCCGAGATATTGGGCCTTTTATGAAGTGGAGGGGGTGGGGCATGGCCTCGGCACATCCCGGAGGACCTCCAGGTTGGTGTCACTGAATGCGTCTTATCAATAGGAACAAGAATATATATGGTTTAGGGGTGGGGATCTGTAAGGTTTCTGAGATATAGGTCATTTTATGAAGTACTGGGGGCAGGCCATGGCCCCGGCACAACCTACTGGACCCCCAGGTTGACATAAAAGCATATGGCTGAGAGAAGTTTACTAAAGGAACATTTCTATGAAAGTTTTGTCAAAATATCTGCAAAGGCTTTGTAGTTAATGCCATTTTTCAATTTTCCCCATTATAAGTCTATGGAAAATCTAAGTTGCCATAGCAACCAAACAAAAGAGCCCAATTTCATAAAAAACACAAAACCTGTAAAGGCAAATATGGTGAATATTTCCATAAACTTTCAGCCTCATAGAGCATACTGTTTCTGAGGAGATGATTTTTTAAGTTTTTTTTTCTATTTTTTGCATTTTGGTTTCCATGGCAACCATTAAAATTGAGCAGTAGGCCTAAAATCATATGGTAGATACTAGATTGCTTAAGGAACATTTCTAAGAAAGTTTTGTTCCAATACCTGCAAAGGCTTGGCAGTTAATGCCATTTTTCAATTTTCCCCATTATAAGTCTGTGGGAGCTCTAAGTTGCTATAGCAACCAAACTAATGGGCCAATTTTCATAAAAAACACAAACTTTCAATCCCCCAGCCCAAGGATGCTACAGATGAAATTTGGACTCAATCGGCCCAGTGGCTTCAGAGGAGATGTTGTTTGAAAATGTTAACGCCAGACGACGACGACAACGACGGACAACTGCCTATCCTATAAGCTCCCCCGGAGCCTTTGGCTCTGGTGAGCTAAAAACTGTGACTAAAATGTCCAACTTCGACGTAAATGTTAACAGACGAACGGACGCACGGACAAATGGAAGAAAAAGCGGATACCTATATCATACCCTGCTACAAGCAGTTGCGACAAAAATATCAAAACTTTTCAACTGAAAAATGCTAGGTCTAGAGACAGGAGATACACTATTTTTGTACATGGATGTGTTATCGTAATGCAAATAAATAAATATTCTTACCCTGAAAAGGAATTCTTCTTCCCATTTCGGACTGAGAGACTGAAATATGCAAAAATGATACTGATGAAAATACAGTAAAATTCCTCTATTAAGACCACCTAAAATTAAGACTAATTCTGCTATTGTTTGTTTGTATTGGAGTTTAACAGCCCAGTCAAGACTATTTAGGTCGTTTCTGAGCCGGTAGTTTACCTATCCACACTTTTCCTGGGCAGGCATATACGTAACCGGTTTACCAGTACAGTGAGCATTCTTTCACCAGAAACTGACAAATGCCCTTCTTGAGTCAGCAGAAGGGAGAGAATGACCGTAGAAAAGATTTCATGATCAATCTCCAGGAAAGAATGTTGCCGACCCTGGCAGAAATCGAACCTGCGTCCTCCTGATCACCAGTCAGACGCGCATCCGACTGAGCTACCCAGGCCGGCAATTCTGCTATAAAAAGCTTATTTAGAAGGCTGCAGTTATTCTTTCTTAGTGTTTCTGCGCACAATGTCCTCAGGGACTGAATAGGAATTTTACTGTACCTAGAACAGATGAAAATAAGTAAGATGGGGACTAGGAGAAATAGATTCGGCTGCATGGTACTTCCACGTAGAGCTGAAACAGACTGCACAGGAGTATTGGTAAACTGCCCAGGCAAAGAGGTGTGAGTTGGAACGTCCCCACATATAAACCCTTTTGGTTTGTTTGGTTGCCAGGGCTTGAGATGTCATTTCATCTACTGGTCGGGTAAAAGTTTCACATAATTGGAAGCAAAGTCTCCAAAATGACCTAAATATTGTTGACAGGGAAGTAAAAATCAAAAGAACAAAGTAACATCATAAACAGGCAAATCTTTGACTATCCTTGCTTATTTGCTTACAAATTTAGACAAATTGACACCAAGACAATACAAAAAAATATCTCAAATTTACGGTAAAAATCCTAAAAATTCACTCCTTGATGAGTTGTAATTCTCCTCAAATTTTAACAAATTTGTTTCATGACCCAGTAAGAAGTCCAAAAGATGCAGACGGAATGGGAAACAGTGAAGACCCTAATCAGACTGCTCCTTCAGGAGCAGTCTGATCTGGGACTGCACTGTTTGCTTAGGTCTATTTGTCCCGATACTTAGGTTCATTACGGTATCTGGACCAACGAGATTACCGTAAGGATCCTAAGAACTGGGCCAGAAAAGCCTAAGCAAACAGTGCAGATCCAGATTTGACTGCTCCTGAAGGAGCAGTCTGATTAGGGTCTACACTGTTTGCCATTCTGTTTTTTGGATGCCTTCTTGGAAAATTCCAGCAAGTCCTGAGGGTGTCCTGATTTTTAAGATTTTTTTAGGCAACAGTATAACCCATTGTATATTGGTGAACTGTTCCACTGGTGTATGTTGGACAAGTCCACTTGTCATATAAGAGGTGTCAGGCCTAATTTTTCATTTTTATTCAATTTTTGACAGAAAAACTCTGTTAGCAAATTGTGCAGGCCTAGATCAGATGCCACATTCTGATCTGGGCCTGCACTGTTAGCCAAGGCACCCTTTAGGGGTTTCCCCCATGCAATGGGTTATTCAAGTATCACAGTATATACCTTCTTTATGACTGCAGTGTGTCTTATGTCTATAATTCCATCATCCCGGTCCCCTCGATACAGAGTAATTCGCACATACGGATCACTGTAAAAGACGGAAATTTTCAAACTTAACAAAAATTAAAAGATTGATTAATTGTTTTGGGTTTAACGACACATCAACCCTTGTGGGTCATTTTGTGTTGTTTCCCAGAGAAATGGAGAAAAGAGATGGAACAGATAGACTAGTACAAGAAAGTAAGGGACAGAGGAGAAAGAGCAAAAATAAATGAAAGTGTAGAAACAGAACAAATAACATTCCCTGTCTACCCTGACAGACAGCCAGGACAGCAGGCACAGGCCTTGTCCAACTGTAAGCCAATTTCAGATAGACAGACCTCATACTGACCAAGCTTTTCCATGCCTGAAAGGCCCGATTTTGCAACCTTAACCCTCATCCTGCTAAATATGACAACCAGTGCCTTTGCAAACACTGTACATCCAGATCAGATGGCTTCTGAAGAAGCCATCTGATCAGGATCTACACTGTTTGTAAATATCAAGTAATTTGATTGGTGACTAGTCAGAAATGAGTGTAGCTAAATAATTCTATTCAGCAGGATAAACGTTAAAAAGTCAAGAAAAATCAAGCTCTAAAAGCCTGAAATCCTGCAAATGCCTGAAAAATATGAGGCCTGGAAAGATGCTCCTGTGGTGAAATATTTGGATATATCTGAACAGCATCATGACTTACTTTATATTTTGACCGCAGACATTTGTTCAGTGACAGTATAGACCCAAATCTGAAGGAGCAGTCTGATCTGTGTCTACACTGTTCACTCAGCCTCAGGCTTACTTTATATTTTTATGGCTTTTTGGTGACAGAATTATATGGTAATAGCGTAAACTTGGTACATGTACCTTTATATTGATGTGGGAATATTTAGTGTAGGAATATTAAGTGTAAATTTGGTACATTATCTGTAACAATTCAGCCAGTATATACTCATATTTTCTGGCTCAAAGAATGAATGTCAGTGGAAGACCTGTAGAAATACCATTATATATTCAGTTTCTTGTCATCAAGCATGCAATCAAGTGCAGGGTACAGTCTAAAGGGTACTGCCAACATTCCGGCAGATGAGCTTATTTCCCCAATTAGGAACTGCAGAAAGCACCACTCTTTCACATGTCAGATCTTCAAGAGATGTAGCTGATCAGATCTGGGGTATCTAGGCCTGAATTGTTTCATCATGTTGTAATTTCTGTCAGTTCAATGTGTGGAATTTGATTATTTCGACAGCTGAAGGTGCTGAGGACTGTGTAGCTATAGTGTTTCCCCCAGCCCTATTTAGCATGGCACAGCGCCATGCCCCTTTTCTCTAGCACCAAGCCTTTTTTCCAGCGCCATGCCCGTTTTCAGACAGAGTAACTGTTGCCCTATAGTTTGGTACAAAAATCACTGAAATTGACCAAAAAATAACAAAGTTGATTGTACTTAATAGTCACTTTAAGAAGTCATAATTGTGTTTTGATAACAAGTGTGAGTGACATCAATCAAACAAAGGAATTGTGAAAGTGTGCCTGACCAGTGTCTTGTCAGTGTTTGTGTGTATTAGAGAATGGGAGCTGTGGCCCAAACGTGTTCCAAACTTATCTTGTTTGTATCAGTGATCAGCTTGCTTGCAAATTTTATAAACTTCTTGCCACTAATTTTTCATTTAATAAATCTCTTCACTTAGCATAAACCAGAGAAGAAAATTTTTGAAGCTTTTCTCCATTATGAGTCTATGGGAGCTAAGAGGTCCAGGATGTTGCCGATTTGGACCCCAGGGGTAGGATTCGCAGGATTTATGTAGGTGACAACTTACCGTTGCAACATGCTAAATATCTAAGCTCATGGCCCTGTTACGGGGTTCAGAGGCATGGCATGGCCAATTTTGGACCATTTGGACCCCCGGGGCATGATTGGAAGGATTTATGTAGGTGACCACTTGCCATTGCTACATGCTAAATATCTAACATCTTGGCCCTGTGGTTTCAGAGAAGAAGATTTTTGAAGCTTTTTTCCATTATGAGTCTATGGGAGTTAAAGGGCCCCGGGGCATGGCCCATTTGGACCCCAGGGGCATGATTGGCTGGATTGATGTAGGTAACCACTTGCAGTTGCTACATGCTAAATATCTAAGCTTTGGGTCCTGTGGTTTCAGAGAAGAAGATTTTTGAAGCTCTTTTCCATTATGAGTCTATGGGAGCTAATGGGTCCAGCGCATGGCCCATTTAGACCCCAGCGGCATGACTGGCAGGATTCATGTAGGCGAACACTTGCCATTGCCTTATGCTAAATATCTAAGCTCTGGACCCTGTGGGTTCAGAGAAGAAGATTTTTTAAGCTTTTTTTCCATTATGAGTCTATGGGAGCTAAGGGGCCCTGTGGCGTGGCCCGTTTGGACCCCAGGGGCATGATTGGCTAGAATTATGTAGGTGACCACTTGCCATTGCTACATGCTAAATATCTAAGCTCTGGTCCCTATGATTTCAGAGAAGAAAATTTTTGTAGCTTTTTTTTTTTCCATTATGAGTTTATAGGAGCTAAGGGGCCCCGGTGTGTGGCCAATTTGGACCCCAGGGGCATGATTTGCAGGATTTATGTAGGTGACCACTTGCCGTTGCTACATGCTAAATATCTAAGCTCTGGGCCCTGTGGTTTCAGAGAAGAATATTTTTGAAGTTTTTTTTTTCCATTATGAGTATATGGGAGATAAGGGGCCCCAGGGTGTGGCCCGCTTGGACCCCAGGGGCATGATTGGCAGGAATTATGTAGGTGACCACTTGCCATTGCTACATGCTAAATATCTAAGCTCTGGGCCCTATGGTTTCAGAAACGATTTTTGAAGGGTTTTTTTTTTCCATTATGAGTCTGTAGGAGCTAAGGGGTCCCGGGATGTGGCCAATTTTGACCCCAGGGGCATGATTTATGTAGGTGACCACTTGACAGTGTTATAACCTAATTATCTAAGCTCTGGGCCCTGTGGTTTCAGAGAAGAAGATTTTTTAAATTTTTCCCATTATAAGTCTATGGGAGCTTTAGGTTGCCATGGCAACCAGAGTTTCCAATCTGATCAACCCAAAAACCTTATGCAGCCTTTACCCCTACCTGATGATGCTTCACATGAAATTTGATCAAGATTGGCCATGGGGTATTAGAGATATACTTATTTGAAATTGTTTACGGATGCACGGACGAACGCACGCACGACGGACAAAATGTGATCACAAAAGCTCACCGTGTCACTACATGACAGATGAGCTACAAAACAGGCAGTATAATTTAGCAATGAAGGCAAAGGATAAAAGAAGGATCTTTTTTATTTCAAGTTGAGAGTAGTGTCCTTTTAGCATAGTGTGACGTCCATTATCCAGTTAATTGTGTCAGCCTTAGCTGAAAGTTCCCTTTTACCTGACCAGCACCATGCTCTTTTTAGGAGCTGGGTAAACACTAAGCTAAGTTTACCTCTTTGGCTAGGGACTGGGTGTTGGTGTTTGAATGTCATTTGACATGTCAGCAGTAACAATTCTGATGCGGTGAATTGTCTAACATCATTATCTGTGCTAATCGTTTAGAGACATTTCTTCATGACTTCTGTCCTGCATACCTATGGATACTGCTTGGTGTGACAGCTAAGAAAGCTGGAACTTGAAAAGCATGCCCGACTTTGGCTAGACTTTAGAATCTGTCCGCCAATGTTTACTGACCTTAGTATGTTAGGAGTATGTCACTGAGAGTTAGGGTTAGGTTAGGGTTAGGAATAGGTCACTGATGGTTAGGGTTAGGTTAGGGCTAGGTTAGGGTTAGGTTAGGGTTAGGTTAAGTTAAGGTTAGGTTAGTCAGGTCATTGGGGTTAGGGTTAGGTAATATGAAGTGGCGGACAGATTCTAAAGTTGCTCCCCGACTTTAAGACAGTTTGCCGACAATTAAAACTTTTTTCTCTGTCAGTGAACTGTCTCAAAGTCTAGCCTCTAGGCAAATATCCAAGCTACTGAAGTTTGTTTGTTTTGGAGTTTAACAGCCCAGTCAACACTATTTTAGGTCATTTTTGAGCGGTTAGTTTACCTTTCCACACTTTTCCTTGGCAAGCTTATACATATGCGGTTAACCAGTACAGTGCACATTCTTTCGCCAGAAACTGAAAACTGCCCTTCTTGAATCAGCGGAAGGGAGAGGATGACCATAGAAAAGATTTCATGGTCAATCGAAAAAGAGCTAATCCTCCTAAGCTAATTAGGTCGACAGGTGACTGCACTATCAGATGCTCAAGAGTAAAACGTGTCATCTAGTTTTATACAGCTGTGAATAAAAGTATACAAACCTTGCTCCAAATATGTCTTTCTTTGCTAGACCTGTCCCAGAGACAATCTTGATTCTCAGAAGTTTGGTTGTTCCTGGTGCATCTGCCTGTAAATAGGAGAAAATATTTCCGGTTTTTATTGATCTTAAGTCTACAAAACGTATTTTATTTACCGATTAAATACGTGCATGATCTACTTACTTCAATAGCAGGAAGGCCACAAATATCCCCAGACATTTAATTACTTTTCTAATTTTGTTCAGCCTTCTATCTTGCCTTCACTAATTGAAAGAGTTATCCCGAAATTCCCGGATGTTAAGATTTTGATTATGTCCCTTGTCGGTAAAATCAAGAGCATTCCGCATAGACGTCAACAACCACGCCCACTTTATCACATGGCAAAATATCAACACGAACTTTCGAAATATAAACAATTAATTATTGCAAAATAGATATTTATCTTATTTACTAAAGTACCTCGGTGGAAACACTCGAAATCAGTTCTAAAATATGACGATAAATAAATATAATTATAATCCCAGCAGGCACATGACGATATTGTGACGTCACATCGACGTCCTTACAACGTCAAGATGTTTATGCAACATCAAATCAACGTCATGCTCTACCACTCTCACTATTACACTCTGCTTTTATCATGCAGTCCATTTATTTCTTTAAGCCCCAATGGGCGGGGCCGTGGGGGCGGAGTGGAGGCATCCCAGCAGGCGCACGTCACTTGGGCAACGTCAAAATAAACGTCGATGCAACCTGCGGGCAACGTTGCACCGATGTTTATTTTGAAGTTGCCCAAGTGACTTAACTGGATGCCTGTGTTCTATTAAAAATAGACTTGGTTTGCGAAAGCCAGAGAGCTATAGGGTGAGGGAACCAGTCAACCAAGTGACGCGCGCCTGCTGGGATGCCTGCAACGTCGCACCGACGTTTATTTTGACGTTGCCCAAGTGACATGCGCCTGCTGGGATGCCTCCACTCCGCCCCACGGTGCATTGTTGCACCGACGTTTATTTTGACGTTGCCCAAGTGACGTGCGCCTGCTGGGATGCCTCCACTCCGCCCCCACGGCCCGCTCATTGGGACTTAAAGAAATAAGTGGGCTGTATGATGCTTCCACGCAGAGCTGAAACCGACCGCACACGAGTACTGGTAAACCGCTCAGAGGATCTGGGCCTGCCCGGATGGAGCGGTGCGGTTTGGACCGGCCATGCTTATAAACCATATTGGTTTCATTGGGCGACAGGGCTTGAGATGTCATTTCATCTCAATGTCAGGTAAAAGTCCCACAAAATTGGAAGGAGGAAATTGACTTTTTTTTTATTTTCATCTTGGGTATTTTTTTTAAATATATATATTTTTAGCAGGGTTGAACACGAGATGTTGGGGCCAAGCCTTTGTAGCAGGCAAACTTCTCTATACTGCCATTCGCCATCGCGGACATTTTCAGCAGGTGCGCTTATCAAGAGTTAAGACTATTAAAATAAAGATAAAAGCAGAATGTAATAGTGAGAGTGATAGAGCATGATAGTACCAGGGAATGAACGATGATATGTTAAGATAGTCAAGATGATTAAAAGCAAGTTAAAAACAGTTTACTCAGGGATCTAGGGCCTTGAAGGCTGTACATAGTCTGCCAACTTCTACCTTAAATGTTTCAAGGCTGGGCTAACATACCGACTCCGGGAGGGTATTCCATTGGACAACAACAGCCAAAGGGAAAAATGAATATTTATAATTTGTTTTTTGTTTGTTTTTGTTTGTATTGAGTTTAACGGCCCAGTCAACACTATTTAGGTCATTTTTGAGCCGGTCAGTTTACCTAGCCACACTTTTCCTGGGCAGGCTTATACGTAAGCGGCTAATCAGTACAGTCCCAGCAAACAAAATATATGGGACACATCTGGGTCCCATATGGGATTCCATGTGGGTCCTATATGGGCATTCCATATAGGGCCCATACGGGATTTGCAACACGGTTCCACCTGGGACCCACATGGGCCAGCCCATACTAGTGGGTAAGCATATGGGTTATCTCATATTTATAATCAAGAGAAAAGGTTAATACAAATAATTACAAGTCTTCATTGTTTCGGCCCACTTCGATGAGCTGGTTAGGTCCCAACAGAGAGAGACCCACATGTGCAACTTATTGTACATGTATATAGTTGAGATGCCTTACAGACCAAGGCATTCTTTTCAGTATTTAGAATTGGTAAATTTTTGCGTGATGATATATCGCCCTCAATTTTAAAAGTAACTGCGAAAAACAACGAGTTTTAATAAAAACCAGCGCTTCAGCTGAAGTGCACGACCCGCCGGATGCTTTTAGCTTTATGAGTGTTACCATATATGGGTATGGCGGCCATTTTGGTCATGTGACCTGGACCTAAAACGGTTCCCCCAATAAATGCGCCTTATCGTAAGGAGCAAAAATATATCTTATACTTTAGTACTGTATTCTGAATCGTTTGCAGGATAAAATGCATTCTCACTTTTCCAATACAAAAGCATATGTGTCAAAGTGTGACCTATGCACAAAGAATGTCAAGGTCAACCCAGGGTCACCATTTTAGAAATTTATGATGGGCCTTCGTCCCAGATGCTATTTATCAAGTTTCGTGGAAAACTGCCCAGTGGTTCTGGAGAAGACTATTGTTGACTATTTTTGCTTCAGCTGAAGTGCACGACCCGCCGGATGCTTTTAGCTTTATGAGTGTTACCATATATGGGTATGGCGGCCATTTTGGTCATGTGATCTGGACCTAAAACGGTTCCCCAATAAATGCGCCTTATCGTAAGGAGCAAAAATATATCTTATACTTTAGTACTGTATTCTGAATCGTTTGCAGGATAAAAACGCATTCTCACTTTTCCAATACAAAAGCATACGTGTCAAAGTTTGACCTAGGCACAAAGAAGGTCAAGGTCAACTCAGAGTCACCATTTTAGCAATTTATGATGGGCCTACGTCCCAGATGCTATTTATCAAGTTTCGTGGAAATCTGCCCAGTGGTTCTGGAGAAGACTATTTTTGAAGGGTTTTTACCATATATGGCTTGGCGGCCATTTTGGTCATGTGACCTGGACCCCATGAGCAAATTTTGGTTTCCCCCATCCCATAGAGGCTCCATATGAAATTTGACTTCAATCGGCCCAACGGTTTCCGAGAAGAAGCAGTTCGAAAATTTTCACATTTTTCGCCTCGGCGAGGCTGTACTAAATGGAATGTAATGTTTCGAAAGTTCATTGGTAAGATCTCATTGATATCTACCAGTATGCCAAAAATTGTTTAAATATTCCAAGCGGTTATCACCAATTTTCACAAACTGGTTACGGACAGACAGAAAGACAGACCATATATGGCTTGGCGGCCATTTTGGTCATGTGACCTGGACCCCATGAGCAAATTTTGGTTTCCCTCATCCCATAGAGGCTTCATATGAAATATGATTTCAATAGGCCAAACGGTTTCCGAGGAGAAGCAGTTCGAAAATTTTCACATTTTTCGCCTCGGCGAGGCTATACTAAATGGAATGTAATATTTCGCAAGTTCATTGGTTAGATCTTATTGATATCTATCAGTATGCCAAAATTGTTTAAATATTCCAAGCGGTTAAGTCACTATCACCAATTTTCACAAACGGGTTACGGACGGACCCAAAGAAGGTCAAGGTCAACCCAGGGTCACCATTTTAGCAATTTATGATGGGCCTACGTCCCAGATGCTATTTATCAAGTTTCGTGGAAATCTGCCCCGTGGTTCTGGAGAAGACTATTTTTGAAGGGTTTTTACCATATATGGCTTGGCGGCCATTTTGGTCATGTGACCTGGACCCCATGAGCAAATTTTGGTTTCCCCCATCCCATAGAGGCTCCATATGAAATTTGACTTCAATCGGCCCAACGGTTTCCGAGGAGAAGCAGTTCGAAAATTTTCACATTTTTCGCCTCAGCGAGGCTATACTAAATGAAATGTAATATTTCGCAAGTTCATTGGTTAGATCTCATTGATATCTATCAGTATGCCAAAAATTGTTTAAATATTCCAAGCGGTTAAGTCACTATCACCAATTTTCACAAACGGGTTACGGGCGGACAGACAGACAGACCATATATGGCTTGGCGGCCATTTTGGTCATGTGACCTGGACCCCATGAGCAAAATTTGGTTTCCCTCATCCCATAGAGGCTCCATATGAAATTTGACTTCAATCGGCCCAACGGTTTCCGAGGAGAAGCAGTTAGAAAATTTTCACATTTTTCGCCTCGGCGAGGCTATACTAAATGGAATGTAATATTTCGCAAGTTCATTGGTTAGATCTCATTGATATCTATCAGTATACCAAAAATTGTTTAAATATTCCAAGCGGTTAAGTCACTATCACCAATTTTCACAAACGGGTAACGGACACACAGACAGACTGACAGAATGACAGAATGACACGGTGATTTTAGGGCACTCTTAGAAATCAACCGACTTCAGTCGGCCGCTTTTTTGCGGGTCGTGCAATTTCGCAAGTTCATTGGTTAGATCTCATTGATATCTATCAGTATGCCAAAAATTGTTTAAATATTCCAAGCGGTTAAGTCACTATCACCAATTTTCACAAACGGGTAACGGACACACAGACAGACTGACAGAATGACAGAATGACACGGTGATTTTAGGGCACTCTTAGAAATCAACCGACTTCAGTCGGCCGCTTTTTTGCGGGTCGTGCAATTTCGCAAGTTCATTGGTTAGATCTCATTGATATCTATCAGTATGCCAAAAATTGTTTAAATATTCCAAGCGGTTAAGTCACTATCACCAATTTTCACAAACGGGTTACGGACGGACAGACAGACAGACCATATATGGCTTGGCGGCCATTTTGGTCATGTGACCTGGACCCCATGAGCAAATTTTGGTTCCCCCCATCCCATAGAGGCTCCATATGAAATTTGACTTCAATCGGCCCAACGGTTTCCGAGGAGAAGCAGTTCGAAAATTTTCACATTTTTCGCCTCGGCAAGGCTATACTAAATGGAATGTAATATTTCGCAAGTTCATTGGTTAGATCTCATTGATATCTATCAGTATGCCAAAAATTGTTTAAATATTCCAAGCGGTTAAGTCACTATCACCAATTTTCACAAACGGGTTACGGACGGACAGACAGACTGACAGACTGACAGACTGACAGAATGACACGGTGATTTTAGGGCACTCTTAGAAAATCAACCGGCTTCAGTCGGTCGCTTTTTCTGCGGGTCGTGCAATACCAGACCTAAAACAATGTCCATGTCGTGCAAATATCTAAATGGAAGTTAATAGATATTTTCATTTTGTGATGTACATAAAACCATTTATTTTATTTTATTATTGTCGTCAGTATCTGCATTTATATCAGGAAATTTACTTTTTTATATTAAGCTTAACTAATGGCACAGTTGTTTCCCTTATTACCCACACATCGAGCCCATATGGGCCCCATATATAGTAGAAAGCAGATATCATGGTAATAATTTGGTCCAATATCTGTACCACATAGGAGCCATTTGGGGCCCTTTTATGTATCCTGAAATTGTAAGGTATCTTAGATTATTGCAATTTCATCATGGTATCGAATGTTGCCTATACGGGACCAATATGAGTCTCATATGGGCAAAAAATCCTATATGGGACCCATATGGGCTAAATGCCCAGAATCTGCCCATATGGGCCCCATATATACATGTTGGCTGGGGTGCACATTCTTTAGCCAGAAACTGACAACTGCCCTTCTTGAATCAGCGGAAGGAAAAGAATGACCGTAGAAAGGATTTCATGATCAATTTCCACGAAAGAATGTTGCCGACCCAGCAGGAATCGAACCCGCGTCCTCATGATCACCAGTCAGACGCGTATCCGACTGAGCTACCGAGGCCGGCGAATGTTTATAATAAGTAGAAGTAAAACAAAGATCAGGAATTGATACAATTAACTTACTCCATCCATAAAAGACACCAAAGGGAAAGAAATACAAACATTAAGCGACCAGACCATATTAATGGAAACCTAAACAAAGGAAGGCCATATGGACAGTTACTTTCCCACAAAATGGCCACACGGCCATCCAAAATTAAAAGACACAAGTGATACACACAGTAAGTAACAAACAACAACATAAATAAATCGCCACAGAAGAGCCGCCTTGGAACGGTCAGTGGAAGATTTCCACTGGGGGGCTTAAATCGATTTTACGTGGCCACAATCCTCGCCCTTACTACCGTCGCGATTTAGACAAATAATTTGTTCAGTCCGCATGAAGGCCTCCTAACTCATCAGTGCAACATCTCCGTGAACACAGAAATGAAAGAACCACAGAGGTGAGACAACGGTGAGGACTCGACAGCAAGAAACCACTGAAATGCTGGAGCAAAAGAAAACCAACAGTTAGACTCCGATGAGCCCGACCAGAGACAGAGCATCAGGCACCAACCAACATTATCTCTTTAATTTTCAATAAGCCTTTACGTTGGAGCCGTCATAGAATCTGAGGCCTGACCCACCGGCGTGCAATTAAAGAGGGAAGCAAAGTTCCCAACCGTGATTGGGTTAACTACCATGCATGCAGTCTGTCGTATAATATCCATGTTGTACCCAATCTTTTTATATCGAAGAATGATTTTACGAAATTGGGTGCTGAAGTCATTGCGGTTATATATTTTTCTGAATTTATATACTAAGTCACCATAAAATTCGGGTTCCGATAGACCTTGTTGCAGAAGAGATTTAAGTCCAATATTGAATTTTGAAATTAAATCAGAATGGCGTCTATAAAATTTTGAAAAGGCTTTGCGTAGTTTATGGTACCGATAACCCTGATTAAGAAGTTTAGCCGTTAATAATTTATTACGAGTGTTGAAGTCAGTTACATGACTACACACTCTAGCAAATCGAATTAATTGCGAAATATAAACGCCATAGGATGGCGCACGAGGAACATCACCATCCAAAAAAGGAAAATTTACAATCTCAAAATCAAAGTCATCGCGTTTATCATAAATTTTGCACGAAACAAATCCATCTACAATAGATAGATGTAAATCCAAAAACGGGGCCTCGGTATCAGAAGAATTTGCTTTATAATGGAATGGAATGTCATAAGATAAATTGTCATACTGTCTTTAGTGAACAGCAGACTAATCGCTGAACCTTCTGGTGTCTTTGATGAAAGTTTGGACGGCTGAGAAAATAGTGGCATTTTCTTCTGGTGTGAGATTTTCATCTCCGAACAAAAGTTTATTATTATTTAGTGGGTTGAAATTCCTCGTTGATCGAAACAGTGCAATTCGTTCATTGATAAAGTGTGAGCATCTAAAGAAATAATGCTCTGCATCTTCAACTTCTTCAGAACAGCTGCATGTAGGACTTAGTGACAGATGATTGATATATAGATCAAATAATAAATTACTACAGTTATTTCTAATTCTTGCGTGTAGGACTGAGATGTATCTACTAACAACTTTGTAGTATGTTGGAATTTTTTTTTTCAACTGATGCTTAAAGCTAGACAGAGACGGTGAATTACGTAGTTCTATGTCAAGCGAATTCCATGCTGAAATAGACGAAGGAATACATGATTTTCGGGAAATTTATGTCCTGCGAAAGGGAACATTAATATTGTTATTATTTCGTAAATTATAAGCATTTGTTTCTCCAACAAGCGGAGGAATTAAATCAGACGCATATGAAGGAACAAGACCATCGACTGATTTATACATGACGATAAGTTTCTGCTGCTTCCGTCTTTCCATAAATGACACCCACCCACTCTCTTTATAAAGGTTATCTAAGGAAACTGGTCTTGTTAAGCCTGTAACAATGCGGACAGCTTCAGTCTGAAGTTTTTGGAGAGACTCAATGTCTCTGTCCCATACAACACAAGAATACTCGATGATGGGCAGTAAGTATGAAAGGTATATTTGGTTTAGAGCAACACGACTAAATGTATATTTGAGCTTCCTCATTATACAAATAACCATAGAAGCACTTTTAAGAATATTTTCAAATATGGTTATGCCATTTTCCTTTGTTGCCAAATGTTAAACCTAAATGTTTATGTTATGGTACAAATCTGACAGGTGTACCGTCAAAAATTAAATTTGGTAGTGATTCAATAAGTCTTAGGGTAAAACGCATTGCTTCAGTATTAAGGGGATTAAAATTGATTAACCACTGAGCAGCCCTATATCATCAGTAAATAGGCGGACTTGCGATGAAATGTCATCAGGGAGGTCATTGAGAGAGATGAGAAAGAGGATCGGCTCCAGGACAGAGCCCTGAGGGACCCCTGATTATACAGGAACCGATCCAGACTCTTCAACCCCAACAACAAACTTTTGTGAACCAAAGAAGGCGCGAATCCAGCCAAACACATTGCCTCGTATTCCATAGTTATGCAATTTCCATATCAGTTTGGAGTGGTTTACTTATCGAATGCTTTCAAAAAGTCTAGTAAAATGAGATCATTTTGCTTACCCATATTAGTCTTTCTTGCAAGGTCCTCCACAAGCATGACAAGACTCTCTGCCTTAAACCATGCTACAGGTAATTTAAAGAACCTCCGGCTCCTCTAAATGACTGACAATGTTGGAAACAATTTAAGGATAATGGGGAGCAATTTCCACACGGGGTTCCTTCAGCAATAATGGTCTGAGCTTATCTGGGCCCGCTGTAAGCCACTGATAGATATATATCTATCTTGGATAGTACCGGTTCAGAGGGGTTCGATATGTCGGTATGGTAGCTGGGTTCAGCCTCCCAGTCAACATTATCCTGGACTTTCATCCGACTGAGCCGTGCTAAACTGAGTAGTATCTTTGGTGTGAAATCAGATTGAAATTGTTCACTGTGTGTTTGCTTTGCCTACCGTGTCTTTGATAATCCTGCCATTAACCTGAAGTGGTGGGATGCCTTACTGGTCGTGTTTTGAGTTTTTATGCCGTGCAATTCAAAAAAAAAAAAAAAAAAAAAAGGCGGGGTATTATGTTAAACCATCCGAAGTTTTGAGTGTCCGTCTGTCCGACCGTCCGTCAGTGCCTCGCACTTTCGTGTGCACTCCATAACCCTGATATCATTTATAAGTTGTTTTCAAGAAACTTCACAGATATGTAGAGCACTATGAGACGACGTCCAGAACGTATGGACCGTAACTCGGATTTTCCTACTTTTGGAGCTGTTGCCCTTTGAACATTGAACATAGCCATTTCTATCGTAGTTTCGTGTCCGCTCCATAACTTCGATACCATTTGAGATATTTCCATGAAACTTCACAGATATGAAGAGCACCATGAGACGACGTGCAGAAAATATAAACTGTAACTCTGATTTTCCAACTTTTGGATTTATTGACCTTTGAACTTTGAATATAGCTTCTGCTATCAGTGTCCGATCCATTACTCTGATACTATTTGATATTTTCACGAAACTTCACAGATATTTAAAGCACCCTGAGACGACGTGCAGAACATATGGCCCATAACACTGATTTTCCTACTTTTAGAGTTATCGCCCATTGAACATATCATTTCTATCATGTAGTCTGTCTCCTGCACCAAATGATTGATTCTGACCAAACTCGGATGGTTGCATCACTAGAGGGAATGGGAACACTTGGCAGATTTTTCCGCATTTTTCAAAGAGAGAGACAAGTTGCGGGACTTTCTAAGTCCCCCCCCCCCCCCCCCATCCCCACACACACCTTGAAAAAAAATGGGTTTACTCTTAAAGGAAAGAATTTGCTCCTTCTCCTCAGGAGCAAAGAGTTGACCCCTATTGTCATGGGAGACAAAAATACGTTTGCAAGCGTTGCCTGCCCTGAAGGTGTTCCCATTCCCCTTAAAGCGGTTTGGTGGTGGGGGCGATTGTAAGACCGAAGGCTCCAAATAGGAGCAACAAGGATGAGGGGATGGTTTATTTTTCCTTAAGAAGTGGTTACTTGTTAGAAGTACACACAGCCGTTGAAAATCAACAATGTTAATCCTACGTTCGATAACTGGATCACATACGAGATTATGATGCCGACTACACCCGAATTGACATTTGGTATGCACAGGCTTTTCAACGGTTTTGGTGGTCCGGATGCGCTTCTGATTGTTGACGAGGAGGTCGCGGGTTCGATACCCTTTCATGGATCACGAAATATGTTTGTATGATCACTCTCCTGGGAGTTTCGTGTGAGGTTGGGTCGGTGTGACGGTGCTGTTTAGCTTCCACTGCCGGGGCGTTCTTCTCCTTTGGCTCCAGTGGGGCAAGGGATATGCTTGCAGTTGGAGAGTGTGGTTTTTATTTGTTTTTGTTTTTTGTTTTAATTCTACACCAAGATGACAGTTACTTGAGGACGCGGTCGTTGGCCCATCGGCTGTTGTCAGTTGTCGTATGGGGCGGGGCCGATCTCACAAGATACCGGTAAACGCTTTGTGGTTCTAAGCAGGTCCAGGAAGAATGTAACTGGTCGGCCTGACGTGACCTTAGCTGTTAACTGGGCCGTAAAACCACAACGGTCATTTCCCTCCTGATTTTTGGCGAAACAATGGACATTGGTTACCCTCGCTCGGGTCAAGATCAAATGGTTTTCTATGGGTACTCCAGTTTTCGCCCATCTCTGATTATGTGACTACGATCGGCTCGAAATAAGTTATGCCGATCTCACTAGATACCAGTAAACCGCTTAGAGGGCCTAAGCGCCCATCGGGGCTTGAAGAAATAGATGGGCTGCATGATGCTTCCACGCAGAGGTGAAACCGATCGCACACGAGTACTGGTAAACAGCTTAGAGGATCTAAGCCTAAGCCTTCCCATGGAGGCAAAGCGGTGCGACTCGGATCATCCATGCTTATAAACCCTATTGGCATCATTGGGCGACAGGGCTTGAGATGTCATTTCATCTCAGTATCGGGTAAAAGTCGCACAAAACTGGAAGCAAAATGACCTATACAGTGTTGATGGGGACGTTAGACCTCAAATCCACGGTCCCCGCCCGTCGGGGCTAGAAGAACTAGATAGGCTGAATGATGCAGAGCTGAAACCGACCGCGAACGAGTACTGGTAAACCGTTTAGATGGTCTAAGTCTGCCAAGGCAAAGCGGCGCGAGTCGGCCCGTCCATGCTTATAAACCCTATTGGTTTCATTGGGAGACAGGGCTTGAGATGTCATTTGATTTCATCTCAATGTCGGGTAAAAGTCCCACAAAATTGGAAGCAACGTCTCCAAAATGACCTATACAGTGTTGACGGTGACGTTAAACATCAAATCATACAAAACAAACAAACAAGAGTTACAAGACCTCAAATCAAACAAAGAGGGCCTACGCCTGACCAGGATCAGTGAATGTACCTGGCCGGCCCGACATGACTTTAGCTGTTGATTGAGCCTAGAAACCACCACACACACACACAACGGCCATTCTCCGTAGAAGGGCAGTTCTGTCGGTTTGGCGAAACAACGGTTAACCTCGCTCGGGTGAAGTTCTGGTACTTCGTTTTTGTTTTTGTTTCTTTACGGTCCTTTCAGGATTATTTCACTTATATCAAGCCGACCGTTAATCAGGTGGGAGGAAACCAGAGTACCCGGAGACGAAGCACTTGACATTGGCGTCTCGCACGTGACGTCACCTAATGATTTAGAGTGTCAGCGCTCCTATCCACTAGGCCACTGATAATTTGTGACTAAGAACGGCAAGAAATAAGTCACTGTACTGGGGCGGGTGGCAATCTCATACCGGAAAACCGCTTAGAGGGCCTAATCCTGTCCAGGTAAAGTGAAAGTAACTGATCTGACCGACATGACCTTAGCTGCTGACGAGTCTAAAAACCACAACAGTTTACGCACACAACGGTCATTCTCCACCTTCCGCTGATTCAAGAAGGCAGTTTTGCGGCCCCCGCCTATCGGGCTTGAAGAAATAGATGGGCTGCATGATGCTTCCACGCAGAGCTGAAACCGACCCGCACACGAGTACTGGTAAACCGCTTTGAGGATCTAAGCCTGCCCAGGCATAGCGATGCGAGTTGGACCGTCCATGCATATAAACCCTATTGGTTTCATTGGGCGGCAGGGCTTGAACTGTCATTTCATCTCAATGTCGGGTTAAAGTCCCACAAAATTGGAAGCAATGCCTCCAAAATGACTTTTACAGTGATGACGGGGACGTTAAACCTTAAATCAAACAAACAATGGGGCAGTTTTGTCAGTTTCTGGCGAAACAATGGACACTGTACTGGTTAACCTCACTCGGGTCAAGTTTTGAGTCGGAGGGTCAGGTGGCTTTCTCCTGGCGCGCCGGTGTTCTCCCATCTCTGATAACAATGACAACGATCAGCTCGAAATAAGTGAAATAATCTTGAAAGACGCTAAAACCAAAAATAAGATTGGTTAACCGCTTCTGTGTAAGCCGGTCCGTTTGGTAAACCGACCAGCTCGATATGACATTTATAGTGTTGACTGGGACGATAAACTTTGTCAGTCGCTTATATTAAGTGTGGGTTCCTTAACAGTGTTGACAGGGGGCGATAAACTCCTAACGTATTAAATAGGGACGGGGTACCTTGAAAGCGCTAAAACCAAAAATAGTATCGGTTAACCGCTTCTGTGTAAGCCGGTCCATTTGGTAAACCGATCGGCTCGATACGACATTTATAGTGTTCACTGGGACGATAAACTTGTCAATCGCTTATATTAAGCGTGGTTAGGTAAACATGACCTTAACAGTTTTTACAGGGCCGATAAACTCCTAACGTATTAAATCGGGACGGGGTACCTTGCCTGCATGGACGGGAATGCTTGTTGTGGAAAAAAGACCTATGATCGACGACGTTCAGGTAAACAATCACAATAGGAATGGAAACTTCCCAGCAGGCACATGTCGTAATTGTGACGTCACATCAACGTCGGTGCGACGTCATGACGTTTATGCAATGTCACATCTATGTGGGTGCAACGTCGTGACGTACCGACGTTGATTTGACGTTGTCCGAGTGACGTGAGCCTGCTGGGTTACAATTCCAGAACAACGGCGTTTGGACGTCAAAATATCAAGACTGCGCGTCTCGGAGACGTCAAGTTCTGACAACTTTGACTGGCCAGTAAAATGCCAGGCCAATACCATTGGGTGTCACCTGGATTCCAACATGACGATAGATTACCAAAGATCAATCTATACTTCAGCAGTACCAATAGACCGTGATTGCTGGCTCTCTATTGGAACGTCTGAAGATCCCACAAACAGAACAGCTTGTGCACGTGATGGTAACGTCGCATCGACGTCACGTGCTCACGTGGGTTTAGATCAAACTTTAACAATCTTTTCATCTTGCTGAAAATGCTGAACAAGAAAATACAACACGGGAAGCGATTTTGATTGATATCAATTATTATATTGATAGAATCGGTAAAATAAGCAAGAAAAACATAATCATGCTAAACTGCAAATAATACTCAATTCTACAGTCCACTCACAGAGTGCAAGCATCGTAAATGACGTCATTTCAAAGTAAGAATAAATAAAATGCCTTATGAACATGAAAAATAATGGAGAATGATAACAAAATGAAAATGACAATGTACAGATGATATCGCGTATCAATTTGCAATCCACAGACGTGTTCGTTAATGCCAATGCTGTTCCGACAAGATAGCCGTCAAAATGTAAGTCAAACCCAGCAGGCACACGTCGCTAATGCAACGTCAAATCAACGTCGGTGTGCACCGAAGTTGATGTGACGTTACGTTTACGTCGTGTTGTTGCAGGGAAGCCACATGAAGCCTAACAGCAATAGCCGACGGTCTCATTTCGACGTCAAAATGAGGTCGTCGGCTATCGGACTTTTTGATGAAGGCAGAACATGTTGACGCCTAATATTTTTCGGACACGTCGCTGGAATCCACACACGGTGTCCCAGGTGAGCACACGAATCTGTCCAGATTCCAGTTTCACTCGAAAGTTCATGTGAAAGTTTGCTTCACTGATGACACTGTGTCGTCTCGCCCTTATTTGAAACCCGAACACGACCGTTAAGATTGTTAACGTTATACGACAGTTCCATCTCAACACATTAATAGCTGCCTCTGAGAAGAATGTCTCACTCCAACAGATGATAATTTTTCGAGTTTTTGATGAGTATGTACATATTTACACTGTACACTTATCAAGTCTTTCAATTAGTGTCACTTAGGTCTTTTCACTTTTTCGCGGCCTTTTTTGCTGCCTTCTTCTTCGGAGACTTCTTAGCTTTTGGCTTGCTGGCTTTCTTTGCTGCTGCCTTCTTGGGTGTCTTTGCTTTCTTCGGTTTTGCTGCCTTCTTTGGCGATTTTGCTTTCTTTGGCTTTGCAGCCTTCTTTGCCTTCGGCTTTTTCTCTCCCGCTGGTTTCTTTGCCGCCTTCTTCTTTGGTGATTTTGGCTTCTTTGCTTTCTTCACCTTCTTGGCCGCAACCTTCTTTTCACCAAGTCTGAACGATCCCGACGCTCCAGTGCCTTTCGATTGTTTTAATGCTCCACTGGCGACGCCCCGCTTCAGTGCCATTTTCAAATGGACGTTGACTGCTTTAGCATCTTTCCCGACGTTGTTGTTAGCCATGATATGTTTCAAAATCGCTAGACGTGAGCTTCCCCCACGCTCCTTCAAAGCGGTGATAGCCTTCGCGATCATGACGCTGTACTTCGGGTGCGTCGATGGCTTCTTAGGCTTTGAAGCCTTCTTTGTCTTTGCTGGAGTTGCAGACATTTTCGTAAGATTACGTAGCACTGAACGACGTTCGTTTCGCTGTCAAATTTTGCGTATGGTAACCCTAATCGATTCGACACCTATAAATAGATAGAGCGCGGACGTGAATGAAGACAACAACAATTGCGCGAATGATTGTGCTATATTTTCCTGTATTTTCCATGATTGTGTTTGTTACCCTATTTTAATTGGCAATTAAACACCAAACAAAAGATCAATTTCTCCTGCATTTGCTTATTATAGTTAGGAGAGATATTGAAATATATTTTTATGACGTAGTATTACACTGCCTTTCTTTTTTAATTCTAAATTTGATGTGTGAATTAAAAAAAGTATGTTCAAAAAGTACATTTTTCTGATTTTGCGTTCGGCGTAGTCTTTTATTCGCTAAAATTGGTTATTCGCGCATATTTGCAATTAAATTTCATTCAGTTCTCTAAAACTTTATCGAAAAGCAACGTTTGAAAACATTGCCATCTTTGTATACAAAGCGGTTAATTTAGGGCATAGAAACACAGTTTTTGATATGCGCCATTTGCAAAACCAATTTGAGCTTACTCATCCCAGAGAAAAACTGCTAGAAAAATACTTGGTAACACCTCTTAGAAACAAGTTGAAGATGTAATATTGTTCAGAGATGAGTACTAATGATCCGTTTAAAGCCTTTCCATGCATATTTGGCCAGAATTTCGAAAAATAACGACTAAGAACGAGTTTCTATTTGGGCCGATCAGTGTGTTTGTGAATTGTACTTGAATGGAGGTCAAATCTTTCCGATCAGTGACCTAAAAAATCTATGCTTTCAGAAGCCAAAATCTTGATATTTTTCTATTAAAAGTGTTCTGAAAATGACATGATTCGAATGTTTATATCTAGATACTCATCCAGTACGCTTTGTACTGCGAAATTTATTTATCTTCAATGAATTTACGGCTGTTTTCATGAGGGGTTATGTTGTTTACAGAAATACAAAATGGCGTCTTGGAAAAGCATAAAACACAATTGCTAGTGATGTTTTCTGTGATTGCTCATTTAATTTCTCAAAATATTTTTCTATAGCCCACAGTGTGGATTGTTATTATGTTTTTGCGCAAGAATGCTATATTTTAGCGATCCTAAAAACAGTTCTGGTTCATTTTACGGATGCGAAATAATGCATATGTGAATTGTACATGATGAAGTATCAACAAATTTAGGAGTTTGAAATTTCTTTCTTGCTTCTATTAAACTTAATACATACAAATTACTTACAACACCTTATCAAGGGATAAAAGAAAACCTTTTGAAAGGAATTGTAAGTAGTTTCCCGCCTTTTTTCTTATTGTAATAAACTTGGCGTAAGTAGCAGATGGCACATGCATATGTCATATCAAATCTCGTTTCAGTAAAATAAAATACATCTTTCTATATGTCCTTCTATTTTCCAACTTTCAGAACTTCCTTTCGCAAGACCTTGCAATGAACCATAGACTAATAGACCCAAAACATTAAAACGCCCGAAGAGCTTACAAGAGATATCTTTAACTAGGGCTGCTCGAAACGCCCTTAAATGGTTATGGCAATCCCAACATTATACAGAAAAACTGAGAGTTGTAATAAGGGTCATCTTTATGAAATTACGTTAATAAGTTCGTGTATACATGAATACCCATGCAAATCCTACTTTATATAGGGAAAGGGGTTAACAAGGGTAGGCCCCTATACATGATTTTTCTTTATTTTGATCGAAATCATAAATTGTAGGTAACGTAATCGTTAGAACCGCCTCATTGAGGCTCTCACGAGCACCCTATATATGTTTGCAGCAGAAATGAGTAAAATATCGAAAATTATATATATAAGAAAAAAAAAAAAAAAAAAAAAAAAACACAAAAAAAACACGAAATCTATATATCGCCGGTTTTGGAGAAAACAATATGTCCCTGCTATCGTTTGTTTGTGAGTGTTTGAGTTTTACGTCTTACCAACAGCTAAGGTCATACAAAGACGGAAAATCGGAAGCAACGTCTCAAAAATGACCTGAATAGTGTTGACGGGGACGTAAAACCTCAACTCAAACAAACAAACGTCCCCATCATTTTCGAGACGTTTCTTCCAATCTTGTGGTACTTTTACCTAACATTGAGATAAAATGACATCTCAAGCCCTGTCACCAGATGAAATCAATAGGGTTTATAAGCACGGACGGTCCGGCTCGCGCCGCCTTGCCTGGGCAGACTTAGTTCCTTTAAGTGGTTTACCAGCCCTACTCGTGTGCGGTCGGTTTCAGCTCTGCGTTGAAGCATCATGCAGCCCCTCTATTGCTTCAAGCCCCGATAGACGGGGGCCATCCCTGCTATCGTTACCGGGGACATAATAATAATAAGCAGGGAAATAATAATAATATAAAAACCTTTTTAGCTCACCTGAGCCGAAGGCTCCGGAGGAGTCTATAGGATGGCAGCCTCCGTCGTCCGTCGTCGTCCGTCGTTATCTGTCGTCCACACTTTCAAACGGCAATGTCATTGCCGCCTACAAGTAGATCTCAATCAAATTGTATCTGTAGCATGTCTTTGGAGGGGGGTTGCTTGCATAAGCTTTTCAGAAAAATTGCTCGAGAACTTTGCCTGCTATGGCTTTTTATGGGAAAATGTGAAAACCCAGGCATCTTCATTTTTCGCATTATCTTTATGAAACTTGCAGATAACAAGAAAAAAACATGCATAAATCTCGGATAAGTTCGAAAATGAGTCAGATTGGCCCAACAGTAGCAGAGTTACGGCCCCTTGATTCTTGAAAAAGGGCCTTTTTGACCTTGGGAACAGTGTAACTTCTTCATTCTTTGTCGGATGTCAATGAAACTCGAGATGACAATGGCATGCATAAAATCCCGGATGAGTTCGAAAATGGATCAGATCCGACTAAGAATAGCTGAGTTACGTCCCCTTGATTCTAAAATAAATGGTCATTTTTTACCTTGTGAACAGCGAAGCTTCTTAAGAATTCATTTTATGTCGGATCTTAATGAAACTTGCAGATAAGAATGGCATGTATAAAATCTCGGGCGAGTTTGAAAATGGATCAGATTGGACTAACGGACTTTAATGAAACTTGCAGATAATAATGACTTGCATAAAATCTCAGATAAGTTTGAAAATGGGTCTGATCAGACCAATAATAGCGGAGTTATGTCCCCTTGATTTCCAAAAATGGCCTTTTTGAACTTGTGCAGTGACTTTGACCGTCACATTTTACGTCGATGTTAGATGTTCCAGATCTCCTCAAATAAAAGACCTACAACCATCAAAGCTTGCATAGCGGTTCGCCTAGATGTACTGACTCTGCCGATACATTCACATGGCGACCTTGACCTATATTTTACGCTCCAGTGACTTTGACACAATTTACATCGATGTTCCTGATCTACTCACATAAAAGGCCCACAACCATCAAATCTTATATATATACGTAGTGCTTCGCCTAGATTTACTGACTCTGCAGGTACCTTGACCTCGTGACCTTGGCCTATATATTATACTCCAGTGACTTTCGTTGACACAATTTACGTCAATGTTCCAGATCTCCTCAAATGAAAGGCCTACAACAATCAAATCTTGCATAGTGCTTCTGCTAGATGTAGTGACTCTGCAAGTACCTTCACCCAGTGACCTTGACCTATTTTTCGCACTCCAATGACTTTTACACATTCTACGTTGACGTTCCGTATCTTCTTAACTATAAGGCATATAACCACCAAACCTTGCATAGTGCTTCTCCTACATTTACTGACTCTGCAGGTTCATTGGCATGGAGACATTGACCTTTATAATGCACACCGGTGACTTTGACACATTTTACGTCAACGTTTGTCGTGTCCTCAAACAAAAGGCCTACAACCACCAAACCTTGCAGTGTGCTTTTCCTCGATGTACTGATGTGGTAGGTACCGTGTTTATTATTTTGGCCAACAGAGGAGCACATAAAGAAGCATTTTATAAAGGAAAAATCTAAACATACATCACGAAACACGCCTATATAATTTTGGCCCCCTTAAGTTCCACTTTTATACAGTAAAACTGGGGTTTACCGGAGTATAAATTATTTCTCTTATTTCTGCTCAAAAGCATAGATCATGGGTACTCGTTAGAACCGCCTCGACGAGGCGGTTCTAACGAGTACCTTCAATCCATGTTTTGAGCAGAAATAAGAAAAATATCAGAATCTTTTATCTGATTTTTTTCCATATTTTGGCGGTTAAATTCTCATTGAATAGGCGTGTTTTTCTGGTTGATATTGGCAACCAATGACAGAAAATAAGAGTTAGGTGTCCAGTAGATCAATGCCTCGTTAGCTTAACAAGACCATTAGCTGGTCAAAATTATAACTTTCTTTGTAAGTATAATGTCTAAAACTCAGTTTTTTGTTTTGTTTTTTATAGTCCGTGGGCTATAAATAGTTCAAGTAACAATTGTTATACATTGTATGTCAGAAGCATTTCCTGGAGCCACGACAGATAACATTTTATCATTTAAGAAATAGATCAGCTCTAGCTTTGATTTGTTAAGTAATAAATCCTTTTTTTTTTTTTTTTTTTTTTGCCCCCGCCTATCGGGACTTGAAGAAATAGATGGGCTGCATGATGCTTCCACGCAGAGCTGAAACTGACCCGCACACGAGTCCTGGTAAACCGCTTAGAGAATCTAAGCCTGCCCAGACAAAGCGGTGCGAGTCGGTCCGTCCATGCTTATAAATCCTATTGGTTTCATTGCGCGACAGAGCTTGAGATGTCATTTCATCTCAATGTCGGATAAAAGTCCCACGAAATTGGAAGCAACGTCTCCAAAATGACCTATACAGTGTTGACGGGGACGATTGGTTCAACGATAAGAACAGAATATTTATCTTGGCGTTGCGGTACGCTAACAATAATGTGTTGTATACTTGTTCGACTTGTGAGACCACGAGTTTTATCGTACGAGAGCTTCAGTTTCTAGGCGGCTTTCTGTCAGTGTGCATCTCACAAAATTTTGTATAGATCGGTCCAATGGTATAAAATCACTTATTTCTTATACGTTCCCAGTAGTGACGAAAGGGTCACAGATTCGATCCCGGGCTTCTCTAGACTTTAGAATGAGTTTTTTATACCGAGGCCCAGTCTTCGCATGACCTTAGCTGTTGGTGAGACGTAAATTTCAAACTCCTCCCAGTTGTAATGTCCTTTCTATATCACTCGTAACACACTCGACATATTAAAGCGCGCCAAACAGCATTATTTGTTTGTTGTCATTGTTAGTCAGTTAAGGCAAGTCTCAAAATAACTTATAATTACATGTACTTTGAAAATTACTGACACGGATGATTTGAAAAATGTGTATAAAGAAAATAAATCACATTACTTTTTTTGCTACAATGCTGTTGACGATAAAAGAAAAAAAATCAAGGGGAACTAATTCAGCCAAAATGACAACAGAGTTATGGCCGTTGGTCAGAATATAGCCCTTGTGATGGTGAATAAGTGTGTGAAGTTTCATGGGGCTAGGTCAAATTCTTTTGAAGTTATGATCAAGGTTAAAGTTTTTGTGACAGACAGACAAAATTTCAAGGGAAGATAATTCAGCCAAAATGATAACAGAGTTATGGCCCTTGGTAAGAATGTAGCCCTTGTGATGGTGAATAAGTGTGTGAAGTTTCATGGGGCTAGGTCAAATCCTTTTGAAGTTATGATCAGTGGGAGCCAATTTCTGAGTTTTTGCACAATCTCAAGGGGAGATAATTCAGCCAAAAATGACAACAGAGTTATGGCCCTTGGTCAGAATGTAGCCCTTGTGATGGTTAATAAGTGTGTGAAGTTTCATGGGGCTAGGTCAAATACTTTTGAAGTTATGATCAAGGTTAAAGTTTTTGTGACGGACATACAAACAAACAAACAGACAGGCAAAATTTAGAGGGGACATAATTCAGCCAAAAATGACCAGAATTATTGCCCTTGGTCAGAATGTAGCCCTTGTGATGGTGAATAAGTGTGTGAAGTTTCATGGGGCTAGGTCAAATACTTTTGAAGTTATGATCTGTGACGGACAGACATACAAACAGACAGACAGGGCAAATACTATATGCCCACGAATCAAAGATTCTCGGTGGTTGAGGTGGAGGGGGGGCGCATAAAAAACATATACTAAGGGAAATAAGTTTAGCAATTTTTATATGCGCGTTTTGAAAAAAAAAACGGTCGTATTATGTTATGGGGTCGGCGTCCGTCCGTCCTTAAACTTTTTCGTTTCCGGATAACTCCTACAGTTTTCATCCGATTAACCTGAAACATTGTAGATAATAAGACTATGAGGTGGACATGTGCGTAAAGTTTCAAGGTTAACCATACACCAGATATTAATAGAGTTATGTCCCTTTGAAGATTGCCGTAAACATTTTCATTTCCGGATAACTCCTACAGTTTTTATCGGACCAACCTGAAACTTTGTAGATAGCAAGACTATGATGTGGAGATATGCGTTAAGTTTTAAGGTTAACCGTACAACAAATATTTATAGACTTATGCTCCTTTGAAAATTTGGGTAAACATTTTCATTTCCGTACAACTCCTCCTATACAAAATTCATCGAATTAACCTGAAACTTTGTAAATAGTAAGACTACAAGGTGGAGATGTGCGTAAAGTTTCGAGGTTAATCATACAACAAATATACAGTTATGCCCCTTTGAAAATTTCGGTATACATTTTCATTTCCGGATAACTCCTACAGTTTTCATCTGATCAACCTGAAGCTTTGTAGGCAGCAAGACTATGATGTGGAGATATGCGTAAAGTTTCAAGTTTAACCGTACACCAAATGTTTATAGACTTATGCCCCTTTGAAAATTTAGGTAAACATTATCATTTCCGTATAAATCCTCCTACAGTTTTCATCTGATTAACATGAAACTTTGTAGATAGTAAGACTGAGGTGGAGAGGTGCTTAAAGTTTGGAGGTTAACCATACACCAAATATTAATAACATTATGACCCTTTGAAAATTTTGTTAAAAAATTTGTTTACGGATAACATCTGATCAAACTGAAAAAATATGCTCATTTTGATAAAAACGGTCGCATTATGTTATGGAGTTGGCGTCCGTCAGAAACGCGTCTGTCCTCCTGTCCGTCCATCTTCCCATAAGTGTTTTCTTTTCGGGATAACGCCTCCTACAGTTTTCATCCGATCAACCTGAATCTTGGTAGATAGCAAGACTGTGATGTGGAGATGTGTGTAAAGTTTCGAGCTTAATTACTACTGAATTAAGGTGTTGCAGATTTGGTCATGTAATCATTTTCCATTTATTAATGCTAAAACTTGAAAAATAGTGACACCATGATGGGGCAGTGAATACTGTTTTCAGGTTTCAGTCCACCTTTGACGGTGCCGGTTTATGGAAATTTGACCCGAGTCTTGAAATGGCACTTTTACTCACACGAAAATGTTCTGCAACCTCTTTAACTTTAATGCCGCCAGTAAGCATTCCAATAACCATATTACGCTGGTCTAACGTCAGTCCAGGACGGCGCCGCATCTTAGAACTTTTATGCTTTTTCGACAGTTTATTTGTTTATGGGCATGGACCACAAAAGTGAAGTATCATCGACGTGAATTGAGTAGAATTACGCCAAACGCGAACGTGACAGAGAAAAGCGTGTATTAGTGTGTTTGGTATCAGAACTGACTTATAAGACATATTTTTTTTAAGTTAGCACCTCAGAGTTTGAAAAAAAAGTGGGCCGAAAAAAATGCCAAACTTATTTCCATTGGTATACAAGCATACCGAGCATTTTTTCGAATAATTTTGCCGTATGTTAAATAAATTGGTTACAGGACGCCTTGGCACATTGTTTGTTTGTTTGTTTGAATTGAGGTTTAACGTCATTTTGCAGACGTTGCCTCCAATTTTGTTGGACTTTTTTACCCGACAATGAAATGAAATGGCATCTGAAACACTGTTAAGCAATGAAACCAATAGGGTTTATACGTATGCATGGAGCCCGTCGGGGCTTGAAGAAATATATGGGCTGCATGGTGCTTCCACGCAGAGCTGAAACCGACCCGCACACGAGTACTGGTAAACCGCTTAGAGGATCTAAGCCTGCCCAGGAAAACCGGTGCGAGTCGGCCCGCCCATGCTTATAAACCCTATTGGTTTCATTTGGCGGCAGGGCTTGAGATGTCATTTCATCTCAGTGTCGGGTAAAAGTCCCCCAAAATTGGATGCAACGTCTTCAAAATGAACTTTACAGTGTTGACGGGGACGTTAAACCTCAAATCAAACGAACAAACAAGCGTATGCATGGATTGTCCAACTCGCATCACTTTGCCTGCCCAGGCTATTTACCAGTACTCATGTGCGGTCGGTTTCAGCTCTGCGTGGAAGCATCATGCAGCCCAGTCTATTTCTCCTAGGCTCATAGACCGATAGGCGGGGGCCGCTTAGCACATTGTACTGGTAAAACCAGTAAAAACTGTCAAGGTCAAGCCGGGCACATACCTAACCAGCAAAGAATGCCGGGCCATCGTCGGACCGATAGCGATACGTGACGTGGCAACGTATACGCCGTATCGCTATCGGTCCGATGTTTGCCCGCTGTTTTGTGCTGACAGGGCACTTGAATTTGTTACTTCTTGAAATATGATCTGTAAGAAAACCGTGAGCTTACATGTCAGTGTGTGAGTGTGTGTATGCTTAGGTCAGTTGAATTTTCACCTAGGAACTTTACACGGGCATACATTGCTTTTACTATATACCGCAACCTCAGCATTCCTCCTATTTCTTAGGAAAGCTCAAATTACCACATCTAGTGGCTAATGACATCTTAACAGTTACAATTCACAAAATAAACACCATCTGTGTGTTATCACTAAGTTCATAACCCCTGTCTCTAGACCTTTCACCCTATACAGAGAGAGAGACTTTATCAAAGCACTCAGAGTACTGGTGAAGAGTAGGTTGGAAAAATAGTCCAGAACTGAGAATCGAACTGTTCGTTTAACCCTTAAATTCCAGTATTTTAAGCAAGCACAGTAGCCCTGATCAGACAGTTATATGGCGTCTGATTAGGTATACACTGTTTGCCAATGCCAAAGTGCATGAACAAAGTCCAGAATTCACTTTTTACGCAGCGCTCTGTTGTCTTAGGGAGGCGACTGTCGATGCTATAATCTTGACTTTGTTCAACGTCTGTGGCAGTCAGATGGTCAGTGATAGTCACGCGGACAATATCAAGCATATACTGTGGGTATAACGTAGACTGTGTGTACTCGTTAAAACACTTCATTATAAGAAAAGTATTTAGTACAATTTTTGTCTGGAAAAAATTATGGTAGCATTTTCCGTCAATGTTTTCCAAATTATTTACTTGTCATTTGTTAATGTGTTTAATTATTTCCCTTCTGTATACTGTATAGTCAACCAGCACAGCCGGCCCCCGCCCATTGAGGCTTGAATAAATAGATGGGCTGCACGCAGGGCTGAAACTGACCGCACACTAGTACTGGTAAACCCCTTAGAGGATCTAAGCCTGTCCAGGCAAAGCAGTGCGAGTCAGACCATCCATGCTTATAAACACTATTGGTTTCATTGGCCGACAGAGCTTGAGATGTTATTTCATCTCAATGTCGGGTAAAAGTCCCACAAAATTGGAAGCAATGTCTCCAAAATGACCTATACAGTGTTAACGCGGACGTTAAACCTCAAATCAAACAAACAAACAAACAAACAAACTAAATTGTATATATATGGCGAACAGTGCCGACCCTGATCAGAAGGAATGTACTGTCTATCTGATTTGGGTCTACACTGTATGATATTTTAAAAATATTTTTCCCAGAAAACAAGATTCGACATCTCATGCAAACTGTTTTCAGTGGAGATAATTTGCATGAAATGTCAAATCCTGTTTTCTAGAAGAAATAAAATCGAAAAGCATTGTCAGTTTGTATCTGCTCTATCAGCAACAAATGAAGTATTGGCTTTCACAAACAGCTTTGTGTAGCTCACCATGCGTTTGAATTGAGGTTTACCGTCCCCGTCAACACTATTTAGGTCATTTTGGAGACGTTGCTTCCAATTTTGTGGGACTTTTACCCCACATTGAGATAAAATGACATCTCAAGTTTTGTCGCACAAGAAGACAAAACGGTCTTATCACGTCACTTTGCCTGTGCAGGCTTAGTCCTTCTAAGCGGTTAACCAGTTCTCATGTGCCGTCAATTTGACCTCTGCGTGGAAGCACCATGCAGCCTATTCTATTTGTCCAAGTCCCAATGGGCGGGGGCGACCATGAATGTTTAAGCCAGAAAAATGATGTTTTATTTTTAGTTTTTTACCCACAAGATGCCAATCATAACAACTGTTGTCTGCTTTTTTGTTTGCTTGTAACTTTGATAGTATTTTTTTGCAATCAGTATGGACCCAGATCAGAGTGCTACTGATCAGGATCCACACTGTTTGCCTGTATGCTAAAATATGTTTGAAAAGTTTGAAAGGCCATGAAGCAGACGACATAAACAGACAGCATTTTCAGAATGCTGTTTTACAGGGCATGTTAGGGGTGAGACAACTGCTCAAGATATCTTGTATCTTACATCACTGGGTAGGCTTACAGTAGGGCAAGGTCTACCATAAAAATGTGTTTGTTTATTTGATTGAATTGTGGCTGAACGTCCCCGTAAACACTATTTAGGTAATTTTGGAGACACTGCTTCCAGTTTTGTGGGACTTTTACCCGACACTGAGATGAAATGACATCTCAAGCCATGCCCACAAACCAACCAAAAGGGTTATTCTGCTACCCGTTCATGAAACAAGCCAATACAAATAGATTGTAAATTTTAAAGCCTAAAACACGAAACTTTTAAGATGAAGAAAACAATCTTATTTCTGCTCAAAATAGAGATTGTGGGTATAGTACGCCTCGTCGTGATGGTTCTAACGAGTACCCACACTCCACATTGTAGAGAACAGAAATTTGAAATAGTTAAAGGTTTACCCCCTAACTATATATAAAAGTCGGGTTCAAGGGGGTCGGAATTATAAAGGCATGTCTTCCTGATGTGATTACTAAATTACTGATGTGTGTATGTGGCAAACATTGTAGACCCTTATCAAATGCCGCATTCTTAAGTCTGATCTGGGTCTACACTGTTGGCAAAGGCCTATTTGCCCCAATACTTAAGGTTCAAAATGTATCCGTGTGTGTTTTTAAGCAGTTAATGGGTGATAAAAAAAGCCACAAATAGGATGACTTTGTTCATATTTAACCCTTAAAATGCCAATCACAACAATTGCCAGCTGCTTTGTTTGCTGGTTATTACTTTAAAATTAATTCTTGCAAATAGTGTGGACCCAGGTCAGACTGCTCTTCTGGGTTCACAATGTTGCCTGTATGCAAGAATATGTTTGAAAAGTAAGCAAGAAGATTTAGAAGACAATATAGACATACGACATATTTTTATGTCGTTTTTGTTGTTTTGTCTTTTTTTTATATTTCCCAATAAAATTCAGTTTGGAGACTGGTCTAACCTCAAGCAGCCAGTGAGTTAAAATATAGCAAGGTATTTTCTTTCGAAATTGCATCCATCTGTTGTGACTGGAACCTCATGTAGCTCTGAAGAGATTTATGGGGTTATTAGCAGGCTACAGTGATCTTATCACTAATTTGTATAAACAATCAATTTCCCATTTCTACTTGGCCAAAAACTGGCTAGGTGTAGGTTGCGAGCTAAAGTACTTTTGCTATTTATTAACAGAAATACACTTTAGCACCGCCACAGTGAGGCGGCTTAACATTTTTTTCGGAGCAGATATAAGAAAAAAAACAACAACAACAAAACAAACGTATTATTTTTTTTCTATCGTCTCGTGCATTTTCCACGTATGCACGCATTGTTTAAGTCAGTGAGTGACTGATACACCCTCAAGGGAGGCAACTTATCCAATAATATTTTGTCTCTCGTGTCAGTAGATCCTTTTTTGCTCACATGAGCCGAATCATGGGTGAGCTTATAGTATGGCAAGGCTTCGTTGTCTGTCTGTCTGTCTGTCTGTCTGTCTTTCGTATGTTTGTCAACATTTTCAAACAACCACTGTGGCGATTGAAGTCAAATTTCTTGTGGAGCATCCATGGGATGGGGGAACAAAAGTTTGTTGGCGGGGTCCAGGTCACATGACCAAGATGGCCGCCATGCCCATATATGGTAAAGACCATTTAAAAATCTTCTCCTCCGGAACCAGTCGGCAGATTGCCATGAAACTTGGAATGTAGCATTGGGGACTTGCTAATCATAGTTTGTTCAAATGATTATCCTCGGATGCGCCTTGAACTATTTCACGCCAAGATCAAATTTTGTCACATAGACGTGTATGGGAAAAAGTCAAAATCGTATATTTTTCGGAAACCATTACAGCCGGGCGAGTGGGTGAAACTACATGAGTACTCAAGGTCATTCTTTTACTTTGGCCCAAGGTCATTCAGATATGAATGAAAACTTTTTTTTTCAGAAACCTCTTAGCCATTTGTAACCAAATTTCATAGGAAATGAAAATTAATTAAAATGAGTTCGGTCAGATGGCAAAGATGGCTGCCATGCCCATATAAGGTAAATATCCTTCAAAAATCTTTTCTCCCAAACCAGAGGGCCGAATATCGTGAAACTTGGTGTGTTGCATTTAGGACTCGGGTCAATCATAGTTAATCAAATGATGACACTCAGATGACCGTGACCAATTTTACGCCAAGGTCAAATTTGGACACGTAGACTTTTGTATGGGATAAAGTCAAAATTGTGTATTTTTCGGAACTATTGTAGTCAGTTATCTGAAAATTGCTAGATGAGGGGATGAACCTACATGAGCATTCAAGGTCAAGAACATTCTTTGACCTTGGCCCAAGGTCATTCAGATGAAAATTAAAACTTATATTTCTCAGAAACCAATAAGCTATTTGTAGCCAAATTTTATATAAACGTCTTGAGGAACAAAATGAAAAATTAGTTAAAATGAGTTTCGTCACATGACCAAGATGGCCACCATGCCCATATAAGGTAAAACCCTTCAAAAATCTTCTTCTCTCTAATCAGGGGCCGATTGTCATGGAACTTGGTATGTAGCAATGGGGACTAGGGCTTATCATAGTGTGTTCAAATGATGGCCGAGTGGATGAGTGGATGAAACTACATGTTTATTCAAGGTCAAGGTTATTCAATGACCTTGGCCTAAGGCCTTTCAGATATGAAGATTAAAGCTTATTTTCCACTGGAACCGCTGGGCAATTTGTGGCCAAATTTTATATAAAAGCTTATAGAAACAAGAAAATTAAATTTAATGATATGAATTTGATCACGTGTCCAATATGGCCACCATGTCCATAGAAGGTAAAAACACTTCAAAAATCTTCTCCGGAACCAATGAGTCGATTTACATGAAACTTGTTTTGTAGCATCGGGGACTTGGGTCCATCATAGTTTCATCAAATGATTACCCCAGGATGGCCTTGACCTATTTTACACCAAGGTCAAATTTGGTCGCATAGATTTTTATATGAAAAAAGTAAAACCCGAGTATTTTTCGGAAACTATTGGAGCCTGTGACCTGAAAATTGGTAGATCCAGTAAGCTACTTGAGTGGATGAAACTACTCGAGTATAAAAGGTCAAGGTCATTCAGATATGGAATTAAAACTTATTTTTCACAGAAACCACTGCTCCATTTGCAACCAAATTTCATAACTTTTAAGAACAAACAAATGAAAATTCATTAATATGAGTTTAGTCACATGACCAATATGGCTGCCATGCCCATATAATGTAAAAAAAAAAAAACCTTCAGAATTTTTCTTCTCCGGAAGCAATGGGTCCATTATCAGGTCAAGTGACGAGAATGCCTACCATGGTAAAAAAAAACTTTAAAAATCTTCTTCTCATCCATAAAATCTCGGCACTCAGATGAGCGGCTCAGGACCATTGGTCCTCTGGTTCAGAGATGCCAAGTTTAAGGGGTCCCGAAAGTTGAAGATATTCCAGGCGCGAGTCTAGGCGTATCCGGCCTTTCACAGCGACGGTTAGGTGATGTAATTGCAGCCTAGGTTTGTCATTTTGCTGATGTCTTCGTAACTTTCACTGACAAGTGTGCACGGAAAGAAAAGAAGCAAATTCTATGCCTTAAGAGTTGACCCGTATTGACATGGGAGACAAAAATACATTTGCAGGAGTTGCCTCCCCTGAAAGTGTTCCCATTCCCCTTAACCCCCCAGTTTTATATAGTAAAACGTATACATTATTTTTCTTATTTCTGCACAAAAACATAGGTTGCGGGTACATGTACACTGTAAAAAGTTAATGGAAACATTACACCTGAGCTGCCACCATTTTGGTGTAAGTTATCTCCATTGTATGCTCGGTAACGTTTCAGTAAATAGCCGGCTATTAATCCAGATTAATGGTGTAATTACGCACCCGAAAATCGAAGAAAAGTTTACACCATAGTGTAACTGATCTTCATTACTGGTGTAAATGTACCATCTTTTTTTTTAAGGAAATGTTTCCGGGTGTATTGTTTCCTTCGTTCAATCGGTGTAACATTATACCAATAATTAAGACTGGCTATACCACATTTACACTATCTAGTGTAATTATTTATTTTACTTTTTCTTGGTATGGAATTTAATCAATCTATGATACCCCTTTCAGAGGACACCTTTGATACTCATTTTATAGGGTATCATTTACCATTTTTCAATGGTAATGCTAGAGCTTCCGTAAAATGTTGGTGTAAAAAGTTCCACTGGATGTTGTATAAATTCTTTCTTAAACAGCAATTGTGTTTATACTGAAATAGACTTAACCTTATTTTAATTTTATTTATCAGGATTTTCATTACGCATGAAACATTCCTATTATCAATATTAATAATTATGTAATTTGTTTGACATTTATTTCTTTTTGAGCTATATGACACGAAACAGGAATAAAATAAGATGTGTCGTACATATAACGCATTTTATACGGCTAGTTACAAGATTCAAACATTTACTTGTTTTAAGATGAAACAAAACACCAGTATTGGTGCAACAACGCACCGATAAGCTGGAGAGATAACGCTTTCAATGTGTAATTACCTTTTAACACTGAACATAACAAAATATTATCCATCATTCGATAAAATATTACACCGATATTTCGTTACACTGAAAAAGTTTAACAGTGTTCAAAGTTACACCGCCCTCCAAAATATGTTGCCCTTTAGTACGACTAAAATAACGCTATTTAATTAGCAAACCTAAATCCATAAATAGTGTAAATATTTCAAACACCAATTGATACGAAACGTAACATTTGTTTTATAGAATGGTTACACCAAACACCAAATTTGCAGCGCTATCCTAGATTTCGAGTAAACTATACACGATATCAGTGTATTGTTACTCAAAGTTATATTTTACACCCAAAATGGTGTATGGTTCAAATTCACACGAGTTTTAGTGTAAACTTTACTCTATCTTTATGTATATTAATTAACACTAATTTTTTACAGTACATGGGACAGGGCTTATAGAGAAGTGTACAGGAAGTCCCGAAAGTTGTCTCCCTTTGAAAAAATGGCGGAAAAATCTGCCAGGTGTCTCACACGTGTTTTCGTGATGGGCACGCTGTCACGCCATATATACAGGTAATAGTAGTTTATTGCGACGTCAGTGATCCGGACTGGACTGTTGTGTGACATTAGCAAACAGTATAGGCTCATATCAGACGCAACACAACGCGGCTCCGATCAGTCTACATTACAGTCTTTGTTTCTTCTCAGCCTACTCCCAGGTCTCACAACTAATGTCTATACGTTGATTTTATGGGACGCTAAGATTTCTTGCATTACAAGTAAATGCATGTTGGCCCCCGCCCATCGGGGCTTGAAGAAATAGATTGGCTGCATGATGCTTCCATGCAGAGCTGAAACTGACCCCACACGAGTTCTGGTAAACCACTTAGAGGATCTAAGCCTGCGAGTCGGACCGTCCACGCCTATAAACCCCATTGGTTTCATTGGGCGACAGGGCTTGAGATGTCATTTCATCTCAATGTCGGGTAAAAGTCCCGCAAAACTGGAAGCAACGTCTCCAAAATGAACCTCAAATCAAACAAACAAACAAACTAGTGCCTGCACATGCCCGAAATTCCTTTAAGTAAGCGTCATTTTAAGATAGCAGTGTAATTACATATAGGCACTAACTATGCCTCGCGGTCCTTAATTTTCCACTAAATACATACACCAGATCTGAACCATCGCATGGTAATTCTTTTTTTTTTTTTTTTTGGGGTTTGGGTTTTACGGCCCTTTCAAGATTATTTCACTCATATCGAGCCGATCGTTAATCAGAGGTGGGCGAAAACCGGAGTACCCGGAGAAAAACCACCTGACCTTCCGTTGCAGAACTTGGCGTCTCACACGTGGCCCGAGCGAGGCTCGAACCTACGGCGGTGAGAGACCTAATGACTAAGAGTCAGCGCTCTTATCCACTAGGCCACGGGGACAAGAAGGGTGTGTGACCCGACCAACAAAGACGCAGATCAGTGTCTTCTCTGATCGCACGAATCGACTATCACTGAGCAGACACACTTCGCTAGGGCAACGTCAAATCAACGTCGGTGCAAGGTGACGTTGCACCGACGTAGATGTGTCGTTGCATAAGCGTCATGACGTACCGACGTTGATGTGACGCAACTACGTCTTATGCCTGCAGGGCACTATATAGAAAAATGACAAGCGAATGCTCTGATCAGACCATAGGGGCTTGAATCATGAAAAAAAAATAAAATAATGATAATAATAATAATATTTTTTTTTTCATGATTCAAGCCCCTTTGTATCAGACTGCTTTGATGCATTGTCTGCTGTTGGTACAGGTTTTCTTGCGCGAGTCGCCGTAATTTTTTTGTCGTGAGTTTTTCGTTCGTGTTGAGTTTTACCACCCCGTCAAAACCATTTAGGTCATTTTGGAGACGTTGCTACTTTTGCCCGACACTGACATGAAAAGACTTCTCAAACCGGACTGTCCGAAAGACACGCTAGGGTTTAAGGCACTTGCACCAATTTAATGGGCACGCATTGACCTTCTAACCTGTTTACCATGCAGTGTTTATACTAACAGCAAAGGCGCTGATCAGACGCCGCGCCCAGGTTACCCGTATAAAATGAGTTTAATCTCATAAGCGCCAATGGACTATCCTATTTGTGGATTTCTCCAATTATGAGGCAAATCACAGAATCCCTCTGTCTGTCGTCAGTATATAGCCTGTCCAAATTCACATCTTCTTTGACTGGGCTGATACTTAATGGGTGGAAATGGCATTACATTAAAAAGTCTGTGAAATGAAAAGCCTGGTAAATCCAACTTTAGATTGGAATTTGAAACTTCCAGTCAAAGATTTATAAACGTCGTTTTTATCACAGGATAGTATACTATGCTATTGTGATCGGTCTTTGTCCGTCGTCCGACGTTCGCGCGTCCGTCGTCAACTTTTGGTTCAAACGACTTCTTCAAAACCGCTGGACAGATTTTGAAATAATTTCAGAGGAATTTTCCTTCTACCGTGTACCAAAATTGTTCAAATCGTTCCGCGCGGGTGAAAAAAGAGTGGTCACCAGAGCTTAAAATAGAAAACCTTTAAACTTAACAAGTACATGGATTTAGAAATGATTTCACAGGAATGTTCCTTTGGTGACCCTTTATTATGATGCAAAATTTTGGTATTTTGCAATAAATCTGAATGCGTAATTTAGATTATCAGGTTTGGTATCAAAATGTTCCTTATAAAAAGCAGATTCTGAAATTGTCATTTTTACCTTTAAAATATAAAAGTTTAGTCAAAATTGTTCATTTTGTTCATTTTTGCATTTTTGAAACAAAGAAACAAGTCTCAACCTTTAGACTAATCGGACTAGCTTTTAGCATGTTTTGATGTATGATTAGTTAATCTTGGTTTCGCGTCCTGACGGAAGCCGTGCATTGAATTGTAGAATAAGCCGGTTAAGTTCTCACTTTGTTAAGCAAACACGTTTTTGAGACTGAGATGTTAATCTTGCTAAAAATGCCAGTTTGGCAGCGGAAACCATTTTTGTTGTTTGTAGTTTTCACAGTTTATGTGGACTTAGCATCTAAGTTTAATGCGTAAAAGTTATTGGTTGATAAGAGTTTGTTTGTTTGATTAGTGGGCGTTTCTTTTTTAGTTTTGTGTGAATTTGTAGATTTTTGAAAATTGTAGAATCAGTTAGGAATTTCCAACTAAACAGTAAAGGCGAAAAATAATAGTTAAAATTTATGCTTGGAGTTTACCAGCAAAATATTGTTGAAATTGTTAAGTTGCTAAATTGAACTTTGAATGTACATGTAATTTGGATGTTGCCAATTACTGTATTGTGGTGATATGATGAACTGTTGAAAATAATCAAAAGTGGAAAATAGAACTTTATACTGTCTCCTGTGTTTTGGACTAATTCCCCACATTTAGAAGAACATTTAAGAACTGGATCTTACCAGCCCTTAATAATTTGGTGTGAGAAATCCTGAGCAGCATCTTTTAAGCTTGCTACGCGATCTCGTGAAAATCATGGATTATAAAAGGAGACAGAAAGTGAACTTTGTAAATTTCTACGGTGGCTTAGGTAGGCCATACTGGCTGCCTTATGGACAGTTGCGACAGCCTCCAGTACTGGTGATCCATGTTCCAGTAACAACACGAACGCCGTTCAGGGATCAACAGCCGACTTTCAACAGGGCTGATCAGGAACACTTCGTAAGTCAAAAAGTAACAAAAAGTAAGTCAACGAGAACTAGGGACTTCAAACGTAGACAAACATTTCTCGAAAATAAAACAATTTGTTCGGGACTGCCTTTCTTTGAACTTACAATCTAGAACTTCAGCAAGAAAGTAACACGGTGTTTCAGGAAAGGCAGTCTTATTCAAAATCTAAACCAGAGGAGAGGAAAACGGTATGTTCTTTACTACCGGGTGCCGACTTGCCAGATAAGCAATTTCTTAAAGTTTTCTCTAGACTAGACGACCATCATACAGTGGCATTAGTTCGCAGTCTAGAACTATCAGACACTCGCATTTCCGAGCTTCAACGCGAACTTGAAAAGGTGAATTCGGTGCAGTGTACTCTGCAACAACGACACTCGACAGAAATGGAACAAATGATGGAGACACTTAACTGCTACAAATTCGATGCCGAACTTTGTCGCCTGAAGAATGCAGACCTCGAGGAGAGGAACAGACAACTGAAGGAGAGTTTCAACTTGGTAAACTCTGCATGCGAGAAACTACATGACGATAAGACTAAGTTATCGAATGCAGTGCGACAATGCTTCGAAAATCTACAAACATACAAAGATGTGAACAATCAGACGAATAGTGAGGATTTGAACTGTGAGTGGTGTAGCATTGTTGAGGCATTTTACAGAGTGTGCTCGCCCGAATAAATTTATGAACAGTTTAGAAGAACATAAATTTAATATAAAGACTTGAGTAGGATGAAGTTAATGGTATTATTTTCAGTTTTTTTTTTCTATGTTGTTGAGTTAAAATGTTTTCATATTTACGTTCGTGATGATATCATTTTTTATTTTTGTCTTTTTTAGACCTCAGTTATATTTTAGAACATGTTTGCTAACACGTTTTACTTGACACATTAGAGTTTTATGGGGAATGTATCATAGAGTATTTAAGTTGTATGTTTTGATTTCAACGTAAATGTAGATGTACACCTATATGCAACTGAAAATATAATACCCTTGATATTTATTTAAGGCGAAAAACCTATGAAAAATGTTTTTTTTCATACTTCATGTGACATAAGTATGCATTTTTGACACCTTCATATGGACACAACATTGGAACGCACACTGCTGTCTCGATATTTACTTGGTCAAAATTTCTTGATTTCAATACAACCGGAAATTAAAAAAGGAGGTGCGTTGTTCAAAAAATTTATATAAAGATATGTTTACTAGTCCGTAATTTTTTGTCCATCAAATAGTTTTAAATTTTCTCATTTCGATGTTAAAGCATAACTTTCGTTCTGGAATACAATTCTTTAAATATGTTCTATAAAAGGGCTATCCTTTGGAAGCAAGGAATACACCATGGAAGTGAAAAATATGGAGTGTACATTTTTTTGCGGGCCAGACTAACTAGTTTCGGCCAACTACCCTCGGATATTTTCAGAATTCCAAAATGGAATCAATGATCCTATGTAGCTTTTACCCCATCAAACTCCACTTTTATGTAGTAAACCTGGTATTTACGGGGGTTTACATTATTTTCATTATTTCTGCTTAAAAACATAAATTGTGGGTACTCGATAGACGCGGTCCAGTCGAGTCCCCGTAATTCATGCATTGGGCAGATATGGAAAATATATCATAAACTTTCTTATATACTCGTATGTCGTACATGTAAAATGCATGCTTTTTAAACGATTAAAATAAACACATACTTCAATAAATATTTAAGAAATCTATTCTAAAGGACGCACACAAAAAGAAAAAATCTGCTTGCAGCACCAACCTTTCACATGTAGTTGTAAGCAACCCTAAACAAATGAAAATTTGTTGACTATAGTGCTACTGATGGAGGTACCCCATCTACCCGCTGAAACTACATGTAAAACTTTATTAATCAAAGTATGAAAAAACGTTGTTTTGTTTCTAAGTGCAGCTACGCGTACATGTCATTGCACACATGTAGTCAAATTTGGTATATTTTGGGTCGGTAAAAAAAAATAAAAAAAAAAATGTTACAAATTATTATTATTATTATTATTATTATTATTGTCAAAAATTGTGAAGATGCTTCGGCTCAAAGTCGGATTGGGTTCACAAATCACATTTTATTTGGTTAAATGTAGACATATTATTCCCTCCGTATCGCTTGTTATAGGCGGATTTTAGCAGAAAGGTTATCCTGAAATTTATTCATGGTCACTAAAATCATCATCGCGGCAGGCCTATTTTAATCAGGAAGAGTTCGTTTTTGTATAACTTATTAGGCTACAGCAAGTGCATTGATTTTCGTTCAGATTCTGAAAATTTTAGAGCATATAGCATCGAAAAGTATCTTGTTCTTTTTGTTCCGTAAATCAAAGGGTTTTACAAATATATCGAGCATAAGGGCACACTTTGAACATAATTTGCTTTTAAAAAAAGTACTGGGTAAGTCCTTTGTCAGATTAAGTTTACCCATTGCGGATCGGGTACGGTATGTTTCGCACTTTCCTAAAAGCGGTATTACATAACATAACATAACATACCTTTATTTCTCTCAGATCATACAACATATGATACATGAGGAACATAAACAATATTCAATGAAGACAGCGAAGTTACTCAAACACTAACATATACAAGCTATGATACCGAGCTTAACTTCTCTAGAGGTCTAGGACATTATGCCAACACACCTATTCAAATACATTGAAATTTCATTGCTTAACCCCCACCCTGCTGTTGGCGACAAGCCCTATCTTTGCAAACAGTGTAGTTCCAGATCAGAAGCCATCTGATCAGGATCTACACTGTTTGACATTTAGTTTAAGAATGTGTACAAATAAATTGCATCAAGTAATCTAATTGGGTCAAAGCCAGAAACGGGCGCGGCCCAATTGAATATTCAGCAGATTAAAGGTTAAAAAAGAAACAGTTTCTGGTGAAAAATTAAAAAAATTACCTCCCGTCTCCGCACAAAACGCAGATCGCGGGTATCCGTTAGAACCGCTCAGTTCCATCGAGCACCCACAACCCACGCTCCCGAGGAGAAACAAGAAAAATAATATACACCCTGTAAACCCCAGTTTTACTATATAAAAGTGGGGTTCGAAGGGATCAACATTATGAGATTTTTTTTTTTTTTTATCATTATTATAGTTATTATTATCTTAATGAGGACATGTAATTTCTGAAGGGGAAAGGATATACACTATTCTGAAAAATGGAAGTAAATAAAAGATAAGTAAATAAATAATTAAATAAATAAATAAATAAATACACAAATAAATAAACGAACAAATCAGTCGATAATGCCTGCCTTGAATCAATATTTTCGTTTCCCAATAAATTCCTGCTATAAATAATTTCACTGGGTCAAATTGCGACAAATGAAACAATTTGTTTAACTTTCGCTCTGGAAGAGGCTGTAAGCTACAAACTTTTGCCTGAGGAAGAGCTTTTTTTTTTTTTTAAATAAAAATAAAAATGTAACAATTTTGCGTCGCTCTAACGCTAGCGCATTTGGAAAATTGGTGAATGCTTGTTTTTATAGATTTTTTTTTTTTTTTTTTTTTTTTCAAATTTACGGAAATATTTAATCTCTTTGCCGCAATTCAACCTCACAGAATTGATCACACCTGGGGTGTCCCCTTAGTGCGTGCAAGGCATGCGCTTTTTATGAATGGGATATCTAATTACCAGAAGAAACATTTTGATGTGTTAGAACGTGTAAATGACAACTGTCAATTTAACAAGCGGAATTAAAAATTTCACTCTTCAGGTAATTTTTTTTTTTTTTTTTTTTTGTTATTACTTTTTTTTTTTTTTTTTGTATTTTTGTATTAGATATGTCATTGTTGTCATTCTGAATAAAACGCAAATTCACGGTAATGCGCTCGTATAATAGAGGACGTAGGTTCGTTCGGAAATGTTTTTTTTTTTTTCTTTTTTAAATAATATTAAAGTCCCTGCTTCGAGCCTTGCTTGGAGTGTAGGTATTAATCAAGTTTTAATATGGGAAATGAAATGAGGAATCTGACCTGTGTAGAAAAGATTAAGACTGTCGTGTGCCCAGAGACAACCTGTTCTATGGCACAGACGAATTTAATGCTTATAGCTGGGTAGATTTCGTTGATGCACACTCGCTATCAAGAGTCGTGATAGCTGGAGTCGACTATAATTGTTGCGAGTAGCAACTGAGTATTTTTAATGATATTTTGTACATGTACATGTAGTTATTCCGCTGGGAATTTTCTGATATGTGTCTATGCGGTAAACATAGGACGTGCCAATAATAGAGCATATGCAGACTGGTAGGCCTACAGGTAATTTTAGGACAAGTTCGCTAGACGGAATAGCATTGATTGGGGTAACTGGCAGCTGTCCCTGCAAACCCGAGCCCAGCAGTCGCTCGTCGACATTTGCTATTGGCTTCGAAGGTCAGTTGTCCAAACATGCCAAAACTAAATTGCAGTGTTGTTCGTTAGCGGGACTGTGTCATTTAGAATTTCCACACGCACGAGTGAATTGGAATTTACTGTGGTGTGAAGACATCTACTGGACGGAACAATAATACCGGTAATTGAGAACTGGTACCGTAAGTCGGAGCCTCGAGGACGTCGTTTATTCGACATCTGCTCCGTCGGTCTAAGTTTTCCAAACCATACCAAAACGTAGTGCTGTTCGTCAGATAGATTGTAATGTAATTTAAAGATGTTGCAACATGTTTTATTGTAATGTATTGAAGATACATTCTGCATTTTTGTTTAAGGACATTGTTGCTAACTTGTTATTGCAATCTGAGTCTATAGTCATACAGGGCATTGTTGCATAAACTTGTGTTGGCAATCTGAGCCCGTCACGACATAGGACATTTGTTGCCAACATTAAGCAATCTGAGTCCGAAGCAACTATGCAGGACAGGGCTGTTCAGACCTGGAAATAGGAAATGCAGCCTTGGTCCAAATCAAAGGGTACTAGTACTGTTGTCTGAAGTAGGGACGCCTACTATTGTAAACTGTATATAAACGTAACAAACAAAATAGGTTGTAGATCGTTATACTTTTTCAATGTAAATAATAATATGCAAGCATGATTTTGTCCGTAATTTCATTGCGAGGCAGCGCATCATGCACCCTGCATCAAGTTGCATTTGTATAGTGGCGTTGGGTAGGACTCGGATACATGTATGGTTGAGGATAACTGCCAAGCGCGTACGTATTGATAATCTAAGTCAGCATGCTTTCACTAGCATTTAATCGACATCGTTGTCATACTTGCGTCAGAATTCTTGCGTCGTGTATTCTATAACAGTCCCGCTATACCGACGATATCACCGCCATGTACCATTCGTACATACTTTTGCAAATTTATTAAATGTAGGCGATTGCATGTATGGTCAAGTAAAGGATGCTAGGATTTTTTGTTGTATGTTGATTTTGATTTGTACAAAACACCTTGTTGTATATACTGTTATTATCAAAAACATATACCAACGGAAAAAAAATAACAAAGCTAACTTTGGAGGCCAAAGTTTTTCAGCAACGAAGGAGTTATTATGATGCAAAATTTTGGTATTTTGCAATAAATCTGAATGCGTAATTTAGATTATCAGGTTTGGTATCAAAATGTTCCTTATAAAAAGCAGATTCTGAAATTGTCATTTTTACCTTTAAAATATAAAAGTTTAGTCAAAATTGTTCATTTTGTTCATTTTTGCATTTTTGAAACAAAGAAACAAGTCTCAACCTTTAGACTAATCGGACTAGCTTTTAGCATGTTTTGATGTATGATTAGTTAATCTTGGTTTCGCGTCCTGACGGAAGCCGTGCATTGAATTGTAGAATAAGCCGGTTAAGTTCTCACTTTGTTAAGCAAACACGTTTTTGAGACTGAGATGTTAATCTTGCTAAAAATGCCAGTTTGGCAGCGGAAACCATTTTTGTTGTTTGTAGTTTTCACAGTTTATGTGGACTTAGCATCTAAGTTTAATGCGTAAAAGTTATTGGTTGATAAGAGTTTGTTTGTTTGATTAGTGGGCGTTTCTTTTTTAGTTTTGTGTGAATTTGTAGATTTTTGAAAATTGTAGAATCAGTTAGGAATTTCCAACTAAACAGTAAAGGCGTAAAATAATAGTTAAAATTGATGCTTGGAGTTTACCAGCAAAATATTGTTGAAATTGTTAAGTTGCTAAATTGAACTTTGAATGTACATGTAATTTGGATGTTGCCAATTACTGTATTGTGGTGATATGATGAACTGTTGAAAATAATCAAAAGTGGAAAATAGAACTTTATACTGTCTCCTGTGTTTTGGACTAATTCCCCACATTTAGAAGAACATTTAAGAACTGGATCTTACCAGCCCTTAATACCTTTACCAAAACTGCTCAAATCGTTCCGCTCGGATGAATAAGACGGCTGCTAGAACTAAAAATTGAAGGAAAACCAAAAAAAAAAAAAAAAAAAAAAAACATTTGAATGAATTCTCCTTAACAAGTGGATGGATTTCAAAATAATTTCACAGGAATATTCCTTCGGTGACCTTCTACCTACATTGCTCAAACCGTTCCGCTTGGATGAAAAAATGGCCACCAAAGCTAAAAATAGAAAAACCTTTAAATGACATCTCCTTTTAAGCCAGTGGATGGATTTTTAAATGACTTGGGTTACCCTCTATCAAAATTGCTCAAACCGTTTTGCTCGGATGAACGAGATGGCAACCAGAGCTAAAAATAGAAAAAAATAAAATAAAATAAAACGACTTCTCCTTAACTAGTGGATGGATTTCGAAATAATTTCACAGGAATGTTGCTTGAGTTACCCTCTAGCAAAATTGTTAAAACCGTTCTGCTTGGATGAACAAGATGGCAACCAGAGCTAAAAATAGAACAAACTTTTAAACGACTTCTCCTTGACCAATGCATGGATTTCGAAATAAGTTCCCAGGAATGTTCCTTGGGTGACCCTCTGCCAAAATTACCCTAACCATTCCACTCTGGTGAACAAGAGGATCCACCAGAGCTAATAATAATAATAATAATAATAATAATAATAATAAACTTTATAAATGAATTTTGCACCTTAACCAGTGAATGATTTTGAAATAATTTCACATAGTGTTTCTTGGGCGACCTTATAACCGTTCTGCTCGGGTGCACAAGCTGGCCACCAGAGCTAAAAACAGAAAACCTTTATAAACGACTTCTTCTCCTTAACCAGTGGATGGATTTCGAAATAATTTCACAGGAATGTTGACTGGTTGATTCTCTATTAAAATTGTCCAATCCATGCTGCTGGTATGAACAAGCTCGCCGCCATAGCTAAAAATATAAAATAGAAAACCTTTAAACAACTTCTCCTGCTTAACCCGTGGATGGATTTCGAAATAAATTCACAGGAATGTTCCTTAGGTGACCCTCTATAAAGATACTCAAACCGTTCTGCTTGGCTGAACAAGAGCTGAAAATAGAAAAACATCCTTCGGTCAACCTAATCTCCTCCACCATAATTGTATTACCTATAATTTCATTTGTCCGATACGGAACAGGTGAGCGATCTAGGGCCATCATGGCTCTCTTGTTTTGTTTGTTTGTTTTGTTGTTGTTGATGTTGTTGTTAAACAACTTGTCGAGAATTTGCTTAACATGTTTAATGGTTATCAGATACAAAAAAAATGTCAGATCTCTTGTACCAATGTTTTTTTGTCATATGATGTTCAGAACGTCTTTTGCACCATTGGGCCTAAAATTTTTAAAACTTGACATTGCCTAACATGTTTATTATGATTATCAGAAGTGCTACACAGTTTTTGCAAGAGATCAGTAAGGATCTGAACGTTCACCTGACCAAAAGCACCTGCGCGGAACTGAGGAGGATTCGGAATGACTTCAGCATTCATCAGTTGCCGTCCGCTTTTTATTGTCCTTCGAAATTACTTGACGTAAATATCAAAGGTGGGCGAAAATCAGAGCATCTGTATAAAAACACCAGCCCTTCCATAAAAGAAATTGGCTTTTAACAAATAACCTAACATGAAGCGGTGGGAGAGCTAGTCTTATATTCAGCTTTTTGACCACTGGACTATAAATTTTTGCGTTTACATACGAGGGATGTTCGAAAGAATTGCTTATTTCTATCTGGAAACTTCAAATTTCAAGTTAGCCCAAAAGTGCTAATTTCATGCCCTCGAAGGACTCCCCGTGGCTAGAAATGCAAAGTTTCAGCCGATGTATCCACTTCTTGAAGGCGTCACGGTACGCTGATTTGGGCAAGTAATAAGGTACTAATGAATGGCAGATCCAACAGCCTGTCGCGAATGGTACTTCCGCCCAGCACGTTTTTCAATTTTGGAAACAAAAAGAAATCATATGGGGCAAGGTTTGGGGAATACGGGAGGTCATGGGGCAAAACAGTTACTTTTTCTTTCTTCAAAAAACGCCGTAACTATTGCGGAGGTATGAGCGGTTGCATTGTCATGTAGAATACGGACATGTTTAAAACCAGTGGCAGGGCGTCGTTTCTGATAATACTTTTTCAGTTTCTTAAGTACCACGTCTGTGTGGTACTTTCCGTTGATGCTTTTGCCCTTTTTCACCGGCACTTTTATTGCGACTCCTTCACCAGAGAAGAAGATTGCATACAAAACTTTCTTTGTACTCAAAGAACGCGGCGTTTGCTGTGTTAAGTGGCCCAGATCGTATTGCTAACTTTCTGACGGGCTCAAAATAATGGACCTATGTTTCATCACCTGTGACGACATTGGCAAACTGCATGCTTTTTGTCATATTTTGGAAACATTTGAAGCAGCTTTTAGGCCACTTTAACCCGTTGGCTCCTGTGCTCGTCGGTCAACAGATGTGGCTTCCATCTAGCAGAAATCTTTCTAACTTTCAAATGCTTCTTCAAAATAAGGTAAACCGTTGATAGTGATATACCTACCTTTCGTGCAATATCACGAACTGTAAATCTGGCATCTCCTTCATTGATTTCCTTTATTTTGGAAACGATTTCTTTACGGGATGCAGACTTTGGCCTACCTGATTTCGGTGCATTTTTGATGGACTCTACACCAGACTCAAATGTTTTTTTCCACCGCCGAACTGTGTCATAAGACACACAAGAAGGTCCAAAAGTAGTAGAATTTTCAGTCATCAGCTTCCCCAATAAACAACCAAGTTTTGAGCATTCTTTGATGTAAGCCCGTATTTCACCTTTTTAGTCGACGCTTCTACGAACCATTTTTACTGCAGTGGTCAATGTATTCAAATGGCAAATTTTATGTCTTACACTAAGGCTAACATGCACATTTATACACCATTGTTTAGATATTGAATAACCCTATACAAGTATGTGTTGGTTTTGATCGTGCCCCAAGTGGATATCGAGCTAGAGGACAATAAACAATTCTTTTCGAACATCCCTCGTATATATGAATAGATTTGTATTGACCTCGTAAACTTGCCCTTAAAACTCGAAATTGAATACTAATAATCCACAATCATCCTGTTTCAAACATAAACTTTTATTTCGCCTTTTCATAAGTGATATATTCATAAGTGATATCTTTGTTCCAGTCGCTGTTCTGAATGTATATGTAAATATTATATACATATATTATGAGGGCCTCGGGGAAGATTTGCTATGCCAACTGAGCCACCCTCCAAGCTAGGATAAAGTCTACTTATTTCCTTACTTACTTGTCGATTGGGGTCATGAAAGTTGTAGCCACCAGCATTCATTGTCTCTGTACGAAATAGAAGTGAAGGCAATGATCAGGAATCAATACAATTAACCCACAACTCCCATCAGAGACACCAAAGGGAAATAAGTACAAACATGAAACAACTAGACCCAGATGGAAACATCAATAGCGGAAAGCCAAAAGGACAGTTACTGTCCCACAAAATGGCCGAACATGAAGCCATTTACCTTGCCATAAAAAGGTCAAGATCAACCCAGGATCATAATTAAAATATTTTTTTAGGGCTCAAGTCTCTTTCACTGTTGGCTATCCAAAACGAAATAATATAAGTGATGCACACACTCAAAGACAACCCATAACAAAAATAAACCGCGACAGAAGAACCGCCTTGGAACGGTCAGTGAAACGAATTCCATCGATTTTACGTGTCCACGACCCTCGCCCTTATTTTCGTCGCGATTTAGACAAATAATTTGTTTAGTTCGCATGAAGGCCTCCTAACTCATCAGTGCAACATCTCCGTGAACACAAAAATCGAAACAAGCAGAGAGATGAAACAACGGTGAAGACTCGACATCAAGAATATAAGAATCTTATATGGGTGTGAGGGGTGGATGGAAAAATCCGTCCCGAGGGTCACTGTCCGGCATCACGAGGCTTGCCGAGTGATGCCGGACAGTGATCCCGAGTGACGGATTTTTCTATCCACCCCTCACACACATATAGGATTCTTTTTCTTGCATACCTTCCATTTCTATTGCGAATTTTTAATGCTGCTGTCACTTCGGTTACCGACGTCCGCCATTTTGTGATGACACAACAGGAATGTTTAGTGACGTCACGCATGACGACGCCGCGCATGAGGTTGTAATCAACCAGTGCATTTATCAAACACACGAATATATTCGATTTGGGGTCGGAACACCAGGGTCAGAACATAAATTTCTATCCCAGGGTAAAATCACGGATTTCCTTGTCTGGTGTGCAAGAAACCACTGAAAAGCTGGAGCAAAAAGAAGACCAACAGTTAAACTCCGATGGGATCGACCAGAGACAGAGCATCAGGCACCAACCAACATTACATAAAAATAGATACTCTCTAATTCTCAGTAAGCCTCAGCAATCCTAGTAACTTTGGGCCAAGGTCTCTGAATGACCTTTACCTTTGACATTCATATGGTTCATATATGCCATGCCTTCTTTTCATAATCTACAACTGTTTTGGATGAATGAACTGCTTTACCCTTTTCCCATCCAAAAGCATCGGGGAAGAATTTTACCTTGCCATAAAAAGGCCAAGATCAACCCAGGATCATAATTTATATATTTTTTGTAGGGCTCAAGTCTCTTTCACTTTTGGTCAAGTTTCAACTATTTTACAGTTCAGGAGCAGAAGGTCTTTAACCCATTGAGTAGGTCTTTAACCCATTGAGTACCAGAGACCCCTAAAGGGGTACCTTGACAAACAGTGCAGGTCCAGATCAGACGCCGCAGAACGCGGCGTTTTATCAGGGCCTCCACTGTTTGCTAAACGATCAGCCATTTTTCTAAGTATTTTTGAATAAAACACAACCTGACACCCCTAAATTTTGAAATGAACTCCTGGTATATACAAGGAGGAAGATTCCATGTGGTGCTGAAAGGGATAAAGGTTTCTACCATATAAGGACATGACTGCTATCTTTTCATGTGACCAGAACCAATTATATAAACTTTTGTACCCTTGAGGCATAGCTGTTTTATATAAAATCTGCATCCAATTGGACTAGTGGTTTCTCGGGAAAAGATTTTTTAAATATGACTGGACATTCAATCCTAGTGACCTTGGGCCAAGATCACTGAATGACCTTGACCTTTGAGTTTTGGATAACTGCACTGTTTTACCTTTTTCATTCAAGCGCCTTAGGGGCTAAATTTGACCGTGCCATAAAATGGGTCAAGGTCCACCTGGGGTCATCCTTTATATAAATTTTGTTGGGCTTAAGGCCATCTTGATATATGCCAAGTTTCAAGGTCATCTGACAAACGTTTCTGGAGCATAAGATTAATAAACCTTTTTATTATATATGGACATTGTGGCCAGTTAGATAACCTTTTGTTCCCGTGAGGCATATATGTTCTATAAACAATCTGACTCCAAGCGACCCTGTGCTTTCTGAGATGTTTAAAAGTGTGAACGGACAACGACGGACAACGGATCATTGGTATACTATAAGCTTACCTGTGAGCTTTGTTTGAAATTCTGGTGGATATTCAATCCTATTGACCTTAAGCCAAAATCACTGAATGACCTTAATCTTTGACATTCATAGAGGTTCATATGGGCCCCGCCAAGCGATTTTGGTACTTATCGCCTATGCGAGCAGCGAAGGTTCAGGCGAGCCTGCGCATCCGCGCAGTCTCGCCAGAACCTTCGCTGCTCGCTTATACAAGCAGTGTATCAAGGTGAACCTTCAGACAGAAAGTTGTATCCCTTGCCCCTCTGAATGGCTGGGCATGCGCAGTTAAAACTTGTCATGACGGATTGCTCGAAGACCCAAATTCGCTTGGCGGGGCTCATATAAGACAAACCTATCTTCATAAACGACGTTTTAGACAAAATAGAAGTGAAGGCAATGATCAGGAATCGATACAATTAACCCGCAGCTCCCATCAGAGACACCAATTCCCAGTAAGCATTCTACATAAATCTACAGCGGGCCGTTAGCGGCCCGTCAGGGTAGCTGACGGGCCGCTAACGGCCCGCTGTAGATTTATGTAGAATGCTAGCAGGGAAAGGGAAAGAAACACAAACTTGAAACAACTAACCCCAATGGAAACATCAATAGCGAAAGCCTAAAGGACAGTTACTTTCCCATAAAATGGCCAGTTGGCAATCCAAAACAAAATGATATAAGCGATACACACACTCAACATCTCCGTGAACACAAAAATCAAACAACCATAGAGATGAAACAACGGTGAGGACTCGACAGCAAGAAACCGCTGAAATGCTGGAGCAAAAGAAGACCAACAGTTAAACGTTGTTAAAACCTTTTCCCCATTCAAATACTTGAGTCACAGATAACTGGCTCCAACTGGTTCTGTGGTTTCTGAAGAAAAGATTTTTAAAATGCAGAGAAAATCTCGTCTACAACTGTCTTCATTGTGTTACGAGATAAAAATTCTATTAGCTTTTGTTTGCAAGTAAGCATTTACTTTGTATTGACAGTTCAATATAAAAGGTAATATGACACGCAATAAAATCATACTGCATGGCATGGTGTCTGTTTTTTTTTTTTTTTTTTTTTTTTGTAAAAATATTACCGATTAATGTCAAGTGTTAATTCTTTGCCTGTTTTTGGCACCCTTGATTTTTAGCAAAAATGGCTATTTTGTTGATATCTTTTATGGAATCAACACAAGTTAGGGTTAAAAGATAATTTGGGTCACGTGCTAGCGGTAACTTGGCCTTTTAATGAAAATGACTATTTTCCGGTATTTTAAAATAAGGTCGTTTGTTTAGAAGGTATTGGTACCTTAAGATACCCGAATCTTGTCCTCCTCGAAATTCTCATTCCTGGAGATTGGCATTACTATAAAAAGAGGGAATTTCTCAGTGTAGTCGAGGGAGCCCAGAAAAATCACTAAGCATAACGTTATGGTGTCTAAATTGTCAGGAAAGCCGACAAAGGTATTTGTTGAAATTTATTATTAATTATTTTGTAGAATGTGCTTTTTGTCGTTTTATATTGAATGTTTTGTGCAACCACTAGACGCAGCTGATTTGCGCATTTGTTGTTCGTATTATGGACCGACCTTAATTGCCCCGTAGAGGTTATTCGTTGACTAGTAGGTTTGTGTCCGGTTTGTCCTGATGAGCGTACACATTTGTCTTGGGTAATGGCATTTTGTGGGGAGATAATGAAAACCATAGAACGTTTTCTCCCTTGGCTATATATGAAACGAATCTAGAGGTCCCCACTATATTATATCTCGGCTAAAAGTATGTTCATATGAATAAATAGGATTAATATGTATGTTTTATAAATGAAAAGTTTAAGTGAGTTTAAACCGATATAATGTATATAAAGATATTTTATTGCATCATAAAATATAGCAATGGGGTAGGGTAACAAGTTCTACCAACATTAGTTACGGCCCTTCCCCTACATAAGTTAACAGCAATGTAGTGACACATGATAATGGCAGATTCCCAACCGCTGTCCCGCTGAACAAATAAATCATAATGCTTGACCTATAAATTCAATTCTAGTATATTAAATTTATTATGTAAACCGTGTGACTAACCGAGAAGGTCTTGATCACATGGTCTATTCAGAACTCATCCGATCTAGATATTTACTCAGAGTAAAGGTAGAGGCTGTCATATTCAGCGGGACAACGGCTGAGCAATTGATGATACAGCTTAAACTTTTTTTAACAACTATAGTCTTGAAACGTACAATTACTATGAGAGCTAATGACAAACGTGAAAGTAATATGTAAAATATAGTAAATAAGTAGTATAAAACGACACGTAATAATAATATGTCATGCTGACCTGCCGGAGCGTCGGGCTAGTTGGTGAATATTCTGGTGTCTTTAATAAATCTTTGCGCCGCTGTAAAAATAATGGTGTTTTCTGCGACTGACAGATTTTCGTTCCCAAACAAAACAGTATGAATATTTATAGGATGGAAATTCCTGGTAGTTTGAAAAAGAGTCAATCTTTCAGCGGTGAATTTTGAACATCTGAAAAAGTAGTGTTCTGCATTTTCAGTTTCTTCTGAGCAACTGCACACAGGATTAGGTGCTAAATGATAACGATATAAATCTGAAAGCAAATTGCTAAAATTGTTTCTAATCCTTGCATGTAATACTGAGAGATATCTGTTGCCCGAGTTGTAGTATATTGGTACTTTAGAATTATTTTGTTGGGTTTTCAGTTGATATCTAAAACTTAGAAGTGAAGCAGAATTTCGAATTTCAGTGTCAAGAGAGTTCCATGCTGAAATAGAGGAGGGAATACAGGATCTTCTAGAAATCTCTGTCCTGCGGAAGGGAACGGCGATATCATGCTCATTTCTTAATGCAAAAGAACGTGTTTCTATATCAAGAGGCGGTATCAAGTCCGATATGTATTCAGAGACTAAACCATTGACTGATTTGTACATAAACACAAGTTTTTGTTGTCATCGTCTTTCTTCAAGTGACACCCAACCACATTCTGTGTAGAGGTGTTTTAATGAAACGGATCTGGTCAATCCAGTTAGTATGCGGGCGGCTTCGTTTTGTAGTTTTTGAAGTGAATTTATATCCCGAGCTGTACAGCCATCCCAAACAACACATGAATATTCAATGATAGGTAACAAATAGGAAAGATAAATTTGATTCAGTGCAACACGACTAAAAGTAAATTTGAGTTTTCGCATTATTCCTATGATTTTGGATGCACTTTTAATAATGTTTTCTATATGACTATGCCACTGACCATTATTACTGAAAGTAAGACCTAAATGTTTGTGGTCAGTTACTAATTTTATGGCTGTACTATCAAATATGAGTTTAGGTAGAGATTCAGCACGTTTTAAGCTAAAGACGATCGCTTCAGTTTTTAAGGCATTAAAGTCAATGAGCCACTGTGTTGCCCAGTGTACTAAAATACGAAGGTCATGGTTGATAATTCCTTCAATGTCATTAATAGTGGAAGCAGAATAGAATAATGCGCTGTCATCTGCAAATAGCCTGGTTAAGCTTAAAAGTGATTGAGATATGTCATTTATGTAAACTAAGAAGAGAAGAGGTCCAAGGACAGACCCTTGGGGCACTCCAGCATGAACACTCATTAAACTTGATGAACAATTTCTGATGACAACTTTTTGTTTCCTGTCTTTTAAATAATCATTTATCCATTCAAGTAATTTGCCATCTATCCCAAACTGCTTCGATTTAAAGATGAGCCCTCTATGCCATACTCTATCAAAAGCTTTTGAGACGTCTAAAAAGACCATACATGAATACTGACTATTATCAAAACTTTGACAAATATGATGATATATGTCAATCAGTTGGGAAGTTGTAGAGTGGTTTGGCAAAATTCCAGACTGCTATTCGTTCTTGTAGTTTTCCAACATTACTTAAAAGTGAAATTGGGCGAAAATTTGAGGGGTCAGAATTGTCTCCCTTTTAAAGTATAGAAGAGTTCTGCAAACTTACCTTCACTAAAAGACCTATTAAAAAGTATATTCATAGGTATAGCTACTTCTTTTGCAACAATTTTAAGCATTCTGTTACTTATTCCATCCGGCCTTGTTTTGTTTGTTTGTATTGGAGTTTTACGGCCCAGTCAACACTATTTAGGTCATTTTTGAGCCGGTCAGTTTACCTATCAACACTTTCCTGGGCAGGCTTATACGTAAGCGGTTAACCAGTACAGTGCACATTCTTTCGCCAGAAACTGACAACTGCCCTTCTTGAATCAGCGGAAGGGAGAGAATGACCGTAGAAAAGATTTCATGATCAATCTCCACGAAAGAATGTTGCCGACCCCAGCGGGAGTCGAACCCGCGACCTCCTGATCACCAGTCAGACGCGCATCCGACTGAGCCACCGAGGCCGGCTCAGAGACCCCTAGGTTGGAATCACTGAATGTGTCTCATCAAAAGGAACAAGAATATATATGGTTTAGGGGTGGGGGTTCTGAATGGTTTCAGAGATATTAAGCCTTTTACGAAGTTGGGGGGGGGGGGGGGGGGGCATGGCCAGGGCACATCCCAGGGGACCCCCAGGTTGGTTTCAATGAATGCGACTTATCATAAGAAACAAGAATATATATGGTTTTGGGGTGGGGATCTGAATGGTTTCCGAGACATATCACCTTTATGAAGTGAAGTTGTGGGGCACAGCCCCCGTGCGGCCCGGGAGACCCTTAGGTTTGTATAGGTTGGTATCACTGAATGCGTCTTATCATAAGGAACAAGAATTTATATGCTTTAGGGGTGGGGATCTGTTCGGTTTCTGAGATATTGGGCCTTTTACGAAGTGGAGGGGGTGGGGCATAGCCCCGGCACATCCTAGGGGACCCCCAGATTGGTGTCACTGAATGCGTCTTATCATAAGAAACAAGAATATATATGGTTAAGAGGTGGGCTCTGAACAGTTTCTCAGATATATGGTCTTTTGTGAAGTCGAGTTGTTGAGTATGGCCAGGGCGCACCCTGGGTGACCCCTAGGTTAGTGTCACTGAATGTGTCTTTTCACAAGGAACAAGAATATATATGGTTTTGGGGTGGGGATCTGTAATGTTTCTGGAATATTTAGCCTTTTATGAAGTGGAGGGGGTTGGACATGGCCCCCGCACATCCCGGGGGACCCCCAAGTTGGTGTCACTGAATGCGACTTATCATAAGGAACGAGAATATATATGGTTTAGGGGTGGGGATCTGTAAGGTTACTGGGATATTGGGCATTTTATGAAGTGGAGGGGGTGGGGCATGGCCACGGCACATTCTAGGGGACCCCCAGGTTGGTGTCACTGAGTCCATCTTATCATAAGGAACAAGAATATATATGGTTTAGGGGTGGGGATCTCAATGGTTTCTGAGATAAATGGCATTTCATGAAGTGGAGGGGGTGGGCATGTCCCCGGCACATCCCGGGGGACCCCCAGGTTGGTGTCAGTTAATGCATCTTAGCATAAGGAACAAGAACATATATAGTTTAGGGGTGGGATCTAAATGGTTTCTGAGATAAATGGCATTTTATGAAATAGAGGGGGCAGGGCATGTCCCCGGCACATCCCGGGGGACCCCAAGGTTTGTGTCACTTAATGCATCTTATCATAAGGAACAAGAATATATATGGTTTAGGGTTTGGGATCTGTAAGGTTTCTGAGATATAAGGCATTTTATGAAGTGGAGGGGGCGGGGCATGGCCCCGGCACAACCTAGGGGACCCCCAGATTGACATAAAAGCGTATGGCTGAGAGAAGTTTACTCAAGGAACATGTTTATTATGTAAGTTTTGTCAAAATATCTGCAATGACTTGGCAGTAAATGCCATTTTTCAGTTTTCCCCATTATAAGTCAATGGAAACTCTAAGTTGCCATAGCAACAAAACTTAAAGGCCAAATTTCATTAAAAAAAACACAAAACCTGTAAAGGCAAATATTGTGAATATTTTCATAAAGTCTCAGCCTCCAGGAGCATATTGTTTCTGAGGAGATGATTTTTAAGTATTTTTTGTCTATTTTTTGCATTTTGGTTTCCATGGCAACCAATAAAAATGAGCAGAAGACCTAATATCATACGGCAGATAGTAGATTGCCTATGGAACATTTCTATAAAAGTTTTGTCAAAATATCTGCAAAAGCATGGCAGTAAATGCCATTTTTCAATTTTCCCCATTATAAGTCTATGGAAACTACAAGTTGCCATAGCATCCAAACTAATGAGCCGATTTCGATAAAAAAACAAAAAAAAAAAAAAAAAAAAACACAAACTTTCAATCCCCAAACCCAATGATGCTACAGATAAAATTTGGGCCCAATCGGCCCAGTGGCTTCAGAGGAGATGTCGTTTGAAAGTGTTGAAGCCAGACGACGCAGACGCAGACGACGCAGACGACAACGGACAACTGCCTATCCTATAAGCTCCCCCGGAGCCTTCGGCTCTGGTGAGCTAAAAAGGCTTTCAAAATCAAGAGAGACCCCCTAACCTGACCCCACGTATCGGTGCCCATACGTAAATGGATCGGAAAACAGACTTCCTGTCCTACATCATAGTGTAGTTTATATTTTCTTGTCCTTTGGGATAAGTGATTCCATTGTGGAATTTTGAAAATATTTTAGGGTCACTGATGAGGCCTAATTGGCCGAAACTAGCTAGTCTGGCCCAGAAAACATGCACACTCGATATTTTTTTTAGTTCTGTGGTGTATTCCTTGCTTCCAAAGGATATTCCTTTTATAGAACATATTTAACGTCACTATACAGCTGGTGTCTGGGAATGTGTGGCAGCCATAAAACGTCTCCCTGCCCTACATCGTAGTGTAGTTTATATTTTCTTGTCCTTTGGGTACATTGGTTCCATTGTGGAATTTTGAAAATATTTGAGGGTCACTGGTGAGGCCTAATTGGCCGAAACTAGCTAGTCTGGCCCAGAAAACATGCAAACTCCATATTTTTCAGTTCTGTGGTGTTTTTCTTGCTTCCAAAGGATAACCCTTTTATAGAACATACTCGTCTTTACTGAAATGAACACAATTTATATGAAAAAGACAATCTGTGGAAACACTCCACATTTATTTATTTATTTATTCCGTATTGTAGTGGTTAAGCTACTCGCCTCATAGACGAGGGGCCGTGGGTTTGCTTCTGGGCTTGATGAGTCTTTAAACCGAGGTTCCCTAGTTGTTGGTGGGGCAAAACACGCACGCAATTGCACCCCCCCCCCCCACACACACACAATTACCTGACTTAATCAGCGCATGAGAATCAGAATTAGAATTGTTACTGGCGACACGTCAAATGGCATGCTTATAAACCCTATTGGTTTCATTGGGCGACAGGGCTTAAGATGTCATTTCATCTCAATGTCGGGTAATTCCCACAAAATTGGAAGCAACGTCTCCAAAATGACCTATATAGTGTTGACGGGGGCGTTAAACATCAAATCAAACAGCAAAAAACAAAATCATACACCAAGACCTTTGATATTGGAAGTTAGTACCTAAATTTAGTTCCCACTGAAGAAGTCTAGCAAGTCCAGCTTGTTACAAGTCTAACTGTTGGTTTTGTTTGCTCCAGCATTTCAGTGGTTTCTCATCGTTTTTTTTTTCTTGGAGATGTCATACTGATGAGTTAGGAGGCCTTCATGCGAACTGAACAAATTATTTGTCTAAATCGCGACGGAAGTAAGGGTGATGATTGCAGCCGCGTAAAATCGATTGAGCCCCACAGTGGAATTCGTTTCACTGACCGTTTCAAGGCGGTTCTTCTGTCGCGGTTTATTTTTGTTATGGTTTGTTTTTGAGTGTGTGTATCGCATATATTTTTGTTTTGGAAAGCCAATTGTATGGATATCCATAATTCGAATTATGGATAGTAGTATAAAAACAATCAACTCGCGGCCATCTTTGACGGTGCAAACCGGTGCAAACTAAGATGGCGGCGAAAATGGCGGTGAATACTTCCGGTGGCATTTTGAAGGTGCAAATAAACATGGCGGACATAAAGCGGCCATTTTGACGGTGCAAACTTGCACGACGGACATCAGGCGACCATTTTAATATGGAGAGATATTTTTTGACGGTGCAAATAAACATGGCGAATATATGGCGACCATTTTAATATGGAGAGATATTTTTTGACGGTGCAAATGTATGGCAGCCATTTTGACGGTGCAAATTCACACGACGGACATTAAGCGACCATTTTGACGGTGCAATTAAACATGGCGGACATAAAGCGGCCATTTTGACGGTGCACATGTATGGCAGTCATTTTGACGGTGCAAATTCACACGACAGACATCAGGCGACCATTTTGAGTCATTTTATGCATGATTAGTTTTAAACACTGGGTCTTTGACCGTGAACAACACTTGTTAAAAGGGTTCCGAAACAATCTGAGTTCTTACAATCATTCCGGGTCAGTCTACCCGTAGCTAATCTTTATTTAAAAGCACCAAAGGATCAGTTTTGAATGTGGATATGGCTCAAGCTCAGCTGCATTTTACAGATGAAAGCTTAGAAGTTTTGAGAGGATATGGATTTGAAAATGTTGTGTGGTCTCCAGTGTCCAAAACTATAACATGCCAGCTAGATGATACGTTTTCTTTGGTGATAAAGAAAACACACCATAATGTCTCTATTAGACTGAGAAAACAAACTCAATCGATGTCACTGCCTTATAATATGTTTGAGACTTTATGCGATTTAAAAGAAAGTATACAACTGTTATCTTCATTTGTTGAAGGGAATTCGAAATGACAGATTGTAGATTATTGGAACTGGAGTTCAAATCTCCTGATCTTGTGTTTTACAAGAATAGGGTTAAAACTTTTGACTCTTGGTCGACGCAAATTCATCCAAATAAGTTCAGACTTTCGTCTGCCGGATTTTTCTATACTGGGAGGAGTGACATCGTAGAGTGTTTCTCTTGCGCAATAAGATTACATAAATGGAAAAAAGATGACAATCCATTAAAATAACACATGCTAGTTTCACCAAATTGTTTATTTCTCAAATTTATAGGACAAGAGAATTCAAGTGATGACCAAGCCTATAAGGCTTTCTCTTCTTTATGGAGTCCCTGGAGCTCAGTAAACGGTGTAACAGCTTTCCAAGATGGCGGTGATCCACAACTCATTGACCTGGAAAAGATTTGAATTTGAATTTTCCGTTATCATCTATATAAATGCGACTAACTCGAGCAAGAGCTAAACATTATTTCGCTAACCTTCAAAGTGAGAACTTATATGGACAGAATGGCTTGTTCGAGGGATCAGCTTTGTTTAGATTTTACAAATGAACAATATAGTGACGATGAGCGAGTAGACTCAATGCTAACAAATTATGATGAAAGAGAGTTTGATAACGTTCCGATAGACCATGCTACAGCTCCTTCGACTAGTGTCATGATTATGAATTCTTACTTTGACTTCATATATGCGAAAGCTTTGTATGAAATTAAAGGAGTGACAATGAAGAAAAGCTGCTGTGGTTGTGAAATAAACCATCCATCACAAACACAACATGACTGTCTTATGAACTATGCAGAGTATGATGATGATGATGATGCATATCGACTTGACTTATATTTTGAAGATATGTTGAAAGTTGTCAATGAACAAGACATTATTCAGTCATGGGATGATATTGTACGTGTTTCTAACATTTCACCTGAGGTAATTGACTTGCATAAGATGGTTATCTCCAGCAAGGATTTTCTAGAAGTGATGAAAACAGAACAGTGGAAAAACAAAATGAAGAAGATGATATTAACAATTTCAGAAAAAAGATTATTTCAGTGACTATGACTTTTCCAGTAAGAGTTTTAAAGATTAAATTATAGATGTCATATTCAAAACTGAGATTTCAAGACTGAGATTTCATTAAAAGTGTTATATGCTTCATTATGCTTGATTATAGAGTGATGAAATAGTATATGTGTTAGAATAGATTCTTTGTTCACCAAATTTGTCTCATTTTATTCTTATCATATTTGTTTTTACAGCCCTTCAAGAATATTTCGCTTATAAAGTTTCAAATATGCAAAAATAGCTGCGATATTTTTTTAAACTCCCACTTTTACAGCCCTTCAAGAATATTTCACTTCATTTTACAACCCTTCAAGACTTTTTTGCTAATAAAATTACAGCTCTTCAAGAATATTTCGCTTATAAAATTACAAATATGCAAAAAATAGCTGCGATATTTTTTTAAACTCTCACTTTTACAGCCCTTCAAGAATATTTCACTTCATTTTACAACCCTTCAAGACTTTTTTGCTAATAAAATTACAGCCCTTTAAGAATATTTCACTTATAAAACCTTTCAAGTCATTTTAAAACCCTAAGATATTATTTCAGCTACAAACCTCTTACGAAGTAGACTTGTATTAGTTGTCAACATGAACAAGGTTCAGAAGGATAAGATTTTGTCTAAATATTATTACGACCCAAAACAACCGGGTGGATATTCTGGAGCAACAAAACTTAAGAAGGTGTTGGATAAGCAGTATCCTGGAACATTTAGTTTATACTTTATCAAGAAATGGCTAAACAATCAAGACTCTTATGCACTGCAGAAACAAGTGAAACATAGATTTATCACTCCTCGTGTACAAGTAGCAGGTTTGAATGATCAAGCTGACATTGACCTAATGTCTGTTGAAAACATTTCGAAATATAATGATGGAGTAAAATATTTGTTAATAGTAATAGATATTTTTTCACGGTTTCTCTTTGCAAGACCACTGCTTAACAAAACATCCCAGGTGGTGCTAGCTGCAATAAAAGATATATTTAAAGTAAGAACATTTACCAAGATCAGATCAGACAAAGGTTCTGAATTTGTTAATAAAATGTTTAAGAAGTTTATGAAAGAAAGCGGGGTCTACTTTTTTACTACACAGAATAAACCTAAAGCAAACTATGCAGAGAGGGTCCAGCGAACACTGAGAAACATGATCTTTAGAATGATCAGGAATCAACGTACTTACAGGTATATTGATCACCTGCAAGATTTAGTTACCAATTACAACAATACTCCTCATCGCAGTCTCAATGGGTTAAGCCCTAATGAAATAACAAAAGACAACGAAGCTGATGTATGGGCATATTTGTATTTGAAACCAGTGAAACTTAGGAAAACAGTTCAAAAATTTAAATTCAAGATAGGAGATTTAGTTCGGTTAAGTTACATAAAACACCCATTTCGACGAACCTATCAGCAGCAATATACATCCGAGGTGTTTAAAATAAAAAGCAGATTGTTTAAACAAGGGATACCTCTCTATAAAATAACTGATTTAAATAATGAGCCAATTTTAGGTTATGTGTATGAGAATGAAATGTTTCTAATAAACAAAACAGAGAAATCTGATTGGCTCATCGATAAAATTCTGAAAAAAAGAAAAGTAAAAGGAAAAGTTCAATATTTTGTTCAGTGGGAAGGGTTTCCAAAATCATTTAATAGTTGGGTTGATGCGGAGCAAATAAAGGAAAAGTAATAATGGAGAGGTACGTGTACATTTGTGGTGGAGACAGCAGTCAGTATTTTAACGATAACACTCCATACGAATTTAAAGTACAGTTGAAAACCCCATTGAACTTTGATGGCTATTGGAAAGTGTCTTTGAGAGAACTCAGTTTGAAACAGGATTCAAAACTGAGAGGAAAAGATGTATCAAACACTTTGTTCATTTATTCGTATATATGTAAGGAAAGTATTCTTAATGGAAGTGAATATGCACTTCTCAGACGAGTGGATAGAAGTTCGAGAAATGGTTGGCAGTATATTTTCGAGTCGCCATTTTATCTACCACTGAAGAGAAATGAATTTCAAGAGTTGGAATTTGTTATAAAAACGGCAGATGGAAAAAAATGCTTCATTTATAGCTTCGCCTGTATACATTACACTTCATTTTAAACGATATCCATTTTACTCTAATTATGAGTCTGTCTAATCTCTACGTTCCAGATCCACAAAAGTGGATTACGTTTTTCAAAAATAAGAATCAAATTGGTAAAGGTGTTGGTATACCTCACAAACTGTGTTTGAATGAGAGTCAGGTGTCTGTCAAAGCAGTCTCTCCAGCAGAACAAACAGTTGACCAAGCCAAAAGTGAACTGAAAAGAGATAATATAAGTAATTCAGAAAATGTTGCTACTGTTCATAAAAAACCTGGACGTCGCAGAGGTCGGAACTCTAGAAAGAAAACGGTTAGTCGAAAAGTATCTGTAAAACCATCAAGAAAAAAACGGATAAACAAGAAATCATTCTAACTTAAACGTGGAAAGTTGATTGATAAGAAATCTTCAGAGCAAGGACTTAAACTGAGCAGCAATAGGAATAAAAAAATTTCAAAGAAGAAACGGATAATAAAATCGTCGACCAAAATAAAAGCTTCTGACATTTTTAACAACTAAGATGTCTTATTTTACGCAGGAGGGTTTCAGCGAAGGAGTACCCGAAAATTTGATGTTGTTCGATTTACCACCAACTCAAGTAGCTGTGAATGATGTATACTATCAAGAAGTGCGAGCACTGTCTCAGGTGTCAGATGATTCACCAATTGAATTTCGAATAAGTGGACAGAACTCAATGGACTATCTCGATTTGAAAGGTACACAGTTACATGTAAAACTGAAAGTGACTAATGCAAATGGTACCGACATTACGAGTAAGAAAGTAGGACCAGTGAACTTATTTTTACAAGCACTGTTTTCAGCCACAGAGGTTACGCTGCAAAACAAGGCTATAATAACTTGTAACTATAACCCATATCGTGCTATGATCCATACACTCATGCATTATGGTCAGGACGCTGCATCGTCCCAGCTGTTATCTCAGTTATTCATAAAAGACGATAATGATCATCCTGAAGATTGTGATGCTGAAGGAGCTAACAATGGATTATACATGAGACATCTAATAATCGCTACTTCTAAGACATTTGACCTTCAGGGGCCAATATATCACAGCTTGTTTACTACAAAAAGATACTTGTTAAACCAAGTTGATGTCAAGCTGAAACTATATCGAAGTTCTTCAGCGTTTTGTCTGTCTGCCGGTGATACCTCGCCTGATTTCAAAGTGGAGATTTTAGATATTTACTTACTTGCAAAAAAACTTAGGGTGAATCCAGCGCTCATTATTGCCCACTCAGAGATGTTGAAAAGCAGCACAGCAAAGTATCCATTTGATAGGGTCGATTGTCGCTCTCAGAGTCTTGCAGCTGGAAGCACAATGTTTACATGGGATAATCTCTTTCAAGGTCACAGACCAAATCGAGTCATAGTGGGGTTTGTAAAATCAAAAGCATTATCTGGAGATTACAAATCAAATCCGTTTCATTTTTTGAACTGTAATATTCAAAGTATATGTTTATATGTTGATGGAATTCCCGTTGGAGGAAATCCATTAAAGCTCAACTTTGATCAAACAGACGGTCGATCATTCATGCGAGCCTATACAAATTTGTTTCTTATAAATGGGACATGGAATAAAAATGTAGGACTCGACCTGTCTACGACAGATTTTGCAAATACATCAACTTTATTTGCATTTCAGCTAGAACCCATGTTCCCAGATGATACAAAGTTTCTGTCACTCGTAAAAACAGGTCATGTGCGATTAGATGTTCAGTTTAAACAGGCGCTTTCTGAAACAATAAGCTGCATTGTGTATAGTGAATCACCTGGATTTTTTCAAATTAATAAAGAAAGGGACATAATCACAGAATGAACACTTCAGAACTTCAGTGTTGTATAGACTGCAGTTCTGTCTTAAAAAAACACGTGGTTGGTGTCTTTGCTGCAGATCAACTTCCATTCAAACGTAACCGTTCTTTCGGTTTTATTGCTAATACAGATAATCATAACATGGAGGGAAAGCACTGGTGTAGCTTTTACTTCCCAAATCAAAATAGTGTAGAATTTTTTGACAGCTATGGTAAAAGTATAGACTATTACAACAGTTACTTTTGTGACTATGTGTCAACTGTGCCTACTGTTACTGTGAATTCTAAACAGTTGCAAAGTGTAAATAGTGATGTATGTGGAATGTACTGTTTGTTTTTCCTAATGCATAGGATTAATCGTGTTTCCTTTCATGATATTGTCAATATGTTTTCAAATAATACTGAATATAACGATGAATTTGTATATGATAATATTGTCAATAGCTTTCCAGCATGTACAGCAGATCACTGTATATATAATCAAAGTTGTAAACCTTTAATAAAATTTTTGTAATGTTTAACTACTTATTCTAGTTATTATTATTTTCCTGCTTATTTCATTGCTAACCGGTAAAGGTGTACGTCATGGCGGATGCGCTCATAAAGTTTGAATGTCCATCTACATGTATCATATCAGGAGCCAGTGGATGTGGCAAAACGACTTTCATTTTTAAACTGTTGAAACATGCTATGTATATGTTTCAAAATATTCCTAAGAAAATTATTTACTGCTATTCTACGTATCAGTCTCTGTATGGTGATATGAAACGAGAAGTAGAACATATCGACTTTTTTGAGGGACTACCTTCTAAGGAAGATATGGACACATGGTCTTTTGAAACAGGTTTTAAAATTTTGATTTTAGATGACTTAGTACAGCAGGCGTCATCAAGTGTGGATATTGTTAATTTATTTACAATCTATAGCCATCACAAAAATTTTTCTGTATTTTTCGTTGTGCAAAATTTATTTTCGGGTGGAAAACATTACAGAACGATTAGTCTAAACACACATTATTTTGTGCTTTTTAATAATCAAAGGGATCAACTACAGGTTCAAACATTGGCGAAGCAGATGTTTCCAGGGGAAACAAAATATTTCATGGATGCTTACAAAAAGGCTACAAAAAAGAAATATAATTTTTTGTTGGTGGATATAAGTTCACACTCAGATCCACTTTATAGGTCGAGAACTGATATATTTCCTGATCAGTTGATGATAGTGTTTCGACCTGAGAAAGAGAAATATGAGTAATAAATTAAGAAAGGAAAGATATTTTTTAAAATTTCTGTTAAATACCAATGAAAAACAGCAAAGACTTCTCATTAAACACGTAACAAAAAGTCAGATGGATGTTATTGTAGAAATTGTTTTTAATGCATTAAATGGTAATTTGTCTCTTTCAACAGATAACAAAAAGAAGCTGAAACGTTATCGTCATGTCATTCGACAACTAGTTTCAAAACGACTGTCTCGTTCTAGAAGAAAGAAAATTCTTATAAAATATATTAAGCAGATCATTTTATTGCTCAAACCTTGTGAAACATGGCTCAAGAATTAGTGCTTGTTCCAAAAACAAAATATGAGCACCTGCTTCAGAAAACAGGAGAAACTAATACAGTTAAAACATCAAGTCCAGACAATAACTGCAAAAAAGGAGAATCTTATTCCAGTCCACCTGACAAAATACAAACAGGAGGAATGTCTGCGAAACATTCAACTATGAAAATCGAGAAAGAACCTACAAAATTTTATGCTAAACGGACGTATTCTACTATCGATAAGTTTAGCCCAAGTTTAAAGAAACAAAAGGAATCTAAGCTTAAACGTAATTGGATTGAATATAACATTTGATTTGATTGGTCAATAAGGTTGAGTGTGACTGTTTAACTTTTGTAAAACAGTGTATAGCAAATTAGTACGAACCTAGTTCTCAGTCATGGCGGATAAAAAAGTTCATGCATTAAAGAGGAAATTAGACGAAGGTGGTAATAATGTGGTGGAAAAAATAGCTAAGTCAGAATATCAGTGTACTACTTGCTTTAAATCATTCAGTGAAAAGCGAACTTTAACGAGACATGTTTTGACTCACCAGACATTCCATCAGTGTGGAATTTGTGGGGAAAAGTTTAGACGTAGAGATTATCTTAGCACACATCAGAAAAGAAAACATTCTCAAGCGGGTGGACAAGTTAACGAGTCCAAACAAAGTGACATACCTAACAGGAATAAGTTTCCATCTACAGTGATGCTTGATCATGACTACATCAGGTCACCTTCACGTACAGATACTGCTGTGGGAACATCAATGGCAGACCACAATTACTCCAGACCCAACACACCTGTGAATGGAATATCAAATATTACAAACAATGATCATGATTACACTAGATCATTTTCTCCTGTAGACACTCATATCAGTGATCATACATACGTAAAACGTTCAACAACGAAACAGAGTGCTTTAAATGATGCTATTCATGATGAGATAATGATGCCGAACAAGGGAGAGAAATATGATATATTAACTTTCTTTGCCAACGTTAAATCTGAAGTAGAGAAGTTTTTAAAATCACGACTACAAACAAATGGAATTAAGTGGTATTTATCTGTTCAAGTGGAGTTGATTAAGGACACACAAGATGCTGACATTATTACAAGTACTCCACACTTCAGAAGTCTTACGAACGCTACGTTGAACATTGATACTTTCGAGCAACACACACTGAATGAGAGTTTTCAGAAAATGTTCGAAAGCTTTGAAAAATATATAAGAGAAAGCTCTGGGTGGGTTCTTAAAAAGGTTGTCAGTTTAACCATCCACACTGTCAAGTATTCTCCAATTTCAGCATCGAGTTATATTGAGCTACCATATCCTTTGAGACGTTCTCAAAGTCTCTTGAATATTAGAAATTTAGACAAAAAATGTTTTCTTTGGAGTTGTCTCGCTTCCATACACCCTTCAGACTCTCCTCTGGTAAGTGAATATACACCTTATGAAAATGAACTTAACATGAGTGACATTAGCTACCCAGTGGGGATACAGGACATTAATAAATTTGAAACCCAAAATCCATCTTTTTCAGTCAGTGTGTTTGCATACGAGGATCATGATATTTTGCCGATGCGTATCACTAAGCATTGTGGAAGACTACATCATGTAAATTTACTATTAATAAAGTCAGATACAAACTCACATTACTGCTTAATAAAAAACCTTAATAATTTTTTGCGTAAAGCAAAACAAAGCACGAACCATTGTTTTTACTGTCCTTACTGTTTACATGGTTTTACAAAAGAAACTTTACAAGCTGAGCACGTTTTACACTGCAAAGTACACGGTGAACAAAAAATAGAATTGCCCTCAAATAAAGACTGTTTCCTCGAATTTAAAGATTATGAAAAACAACTACGTGCCCCTTACGTAATTTACGCCGATTTTGAGACGTTAAATGTACCGCAATCTACTTCGAACCTCGAGGAAAAGGCCACTCAACAGATTCAATTATTAGAACCGTGTTCTTTCGGTTATAAAGTTGTATCTACTGATGAAAACTTTGTAAAAGACACTGTTACATACAGAGGTCCTGATGCTGCAAAAAAATTAATAGAATCGCTTTTAAGGGAAAGTCATGAAATAGAACAAAGGCTTCTGAACCCTAAACCGTTAACTTTATCAAAAGAGGAAGAAGTGGCGTTCAATGTAGCCGATAAATGTTGTATTTGTAAAAAGATCTTTGCAGATGTGGATACGAGGGCAAGACATCATGATCACACGTCGGGTAAATACATTGGTGCTAGTCATATGCATTGCAACCTGCAATGTAAACAAGCTAATTTTATCCCTGTTATTTTTCACGGTCTAAAAAATTTTGATAGTCATTTACTATGTCAGGGCATTGGCTATTTCAAAGATCAGAAACTTAAATGCATTCCTCAAACAATTGAAAAATACATTAGTTTTAGTATTGGGAGGCTTCGTTTCATTGATTCATTTGGATTTATACCATCCTCATTGGAAACTTTGGTTGACAATTTAGCTCAAAATGGTCTGCAATCGTTTCATTACTTTCAACATGAAATAAAAGAACACGCAGATATTTTGTTAAGAAAGGGTGTATATCCTTACGAATACATGGACAGCTGGGAAAAGTTCAATGAAACACAGCTTCCACCCTTTTCAAATTTTTACTCATCTGTAAAGAAGGAGCACATTTCAGACGAAGATTATGCTCATGCAAAGCATGTGTTTGAATTATTAAAGCTAAAGTCCCTTGGAGACTATCACGATCTGTATCTAAAAACGGATGTTTTGCTGTTGACTGATTTTTTTTAACAATTTAGAAATATGTCACAGCAGTGTTATGACCTTGATCCTTGTCATTTTTACACTAGTCCAGGACTTAGTTGGCAGGCGATGCTTAAAATGACGGGGGTAACGCTTGAGCTCATGACTGATATAGACCAGATACTATTTATTGAGCAAGGGATTAGAGGGGGCATAAGTCAAATTTCAAATAGATATAAAAAGGCTAATAATCAACATCTAGAAAATTATGATTCTTCAAAAGAAACTTCCTATTTAGCTTACTATGACATTAACAACTTATATGGACTATCCCTGTCAGACAGGTTACCCATAGGCTATTTTAGGTTTCTGAATCCAGAGGAATTAGCTACGTTTGATGTAAAAAAGATACCAGAGGATTGATCTAAGGGTTATATTTTGGAAGTTGATTTAGAATATCCAGAATCCTTACACGACAGTCATAATGACTACCCTTTAGCACCAGAACGTAAATTTATTCCTAATGAGATGCTATCACCTTATGCACAACGAGTGTGGATGACGATAACGTTTCAGCTTCTTTTTGTTATCTGTTGAAAGAGACAAATTACCATTTAATGCATTAAAAACAATTTCTACAATAACATCCATCTGACTTTTTGTTACGTGTTTAATGAGAAGTCTTTGCTGTTTTTCATTGGTATTTAACAGAAATTTTAAAAAATATCTTTCCTTTCTTAATTTATTACTCATATTTCTCTTTCTCAGGTCGAAACACTATCATCAACTGATCAGGAAATATATCAGTTCTCAACCTATAAAGTGGATCTGAGTGTGAACTTATATCCACCAACAAAAAATTATATTTCTTTTTTGTAGCCTTTTTGTAAGCATCCATGAAATATTTTGTTTCCCCTGGAAACATCTGCTTCGCCAAAGTTTGAACCTGTAGTTGATCCCTTTGATTATTAAAAAGCACAAAATAATGTGTGTTTAGACTAATCGTTCTGTAATGTTTTCCACCCGAAAATAAATTTTGCACAACGAAAAATACAGAAAATTTTTTGTGATGGCTATAGATTGTAAATAAATTAACAATATCCACACTTGATGACGCCTGCTGTACTAAGTCATCTAAAATCAAAATTTTAAAACCTGTTTCAAAAGACCATGTGTCCATATCTTCCTTAGAAGGTAGTCCCTCAAAAAAGTCGATATGTTCTACTTCTCGTTTCATATCACCATACAGAGACTGATACGTAGAATAGCAGTAAATAATTTTCTTAGGAATATTTTGAAACATATACATAGCATGTTTCAACAGTTTAAAAATGAAAGTCGTTTTGCCACATCCACTGGCTCCTGGTATGATACATGTAGATGGACATTCAAACTTTATGAGCGCATCCGCCATGACGTACACCTTTACCGGTTAGCAATGAAATAAGCAGGAAAATAATAATAACTAGAATAAGTAGTTAAATATTACAAAAATTTTATTAAAGGTTTACAACTTTGATTATATATACAGTGATCTGCTGTACATGCTGGAAAGCTATTGACAATATTATCATATACAAATTCATCGTTATATTCAGTATTATTTGAAAACATATTGACAATATCATGAAAGGAAACACGATTAATCCTATGCATTAGGAAAAACAAACAGTACATTCCACATACATCACTATTTACACTTTGCAACTGTTTAGAATTCACAGTAACAGTAGGCACAGTTGACACATAGTCACAAAAGTAACTGTTGTAATAGTCTATACTTTTACCATAGCTGTCAAAAAATTCTACACTATTTTGATTTGGGAAGTAAAAGCTACACCAGTGCTTTCCCTCCATGTTATGATTATCTGTATTAGCAATAAAACCGAAAGAACGGTTACGTTTGAATGGAAGTTGATCTGCAGCAAAGACACCAACCACGTGTTTTTTTAAGACAGAACTGCAGTCTATACAACACTGAAGTTCTGAAGTGTTCATTCTGTGATTATGTCCCTTTCTTTATTAATTTGAAAAAATCCAGGTGATTCACTATACACAATGCAGCTTATTGTTTCAGAAAGCGCCTGTTTAAACTGAACATCTAATCGCACATGACCTGTTTTTACGAGTGACAGAAACTTTGTATCATCTGGGAACATGGGTTCTAGCTGAAATGCAAATAAAGTTGATGTATTTGCAAAATCTGTCGTAGACAGGTCGAGTCCTACATTTTTATTCCATGTCCCATTTATAAGAAACAAATTTGTATAGGCTCGCATGAATGATCGACCGTCTGTTTGATCAAAGTTGAGCTTTAATGGATTTCCTCCAACGGGAATTCCATCAACATATAAACATATACTTTGAATATTACAGTTCAAAAAATGAAACGGATTTGATTTGTAATCTCCAGATAATGCTTTTGATTTTACAAACCCCACTATGACTCGATTTGGTCTGTGACCTTGAAAGAGATTATCCCATGTAAACATTGTGCTTCCAGCTGCAAGACTCTGAGAGCGACAATCGACCCTATCAAATGGATACTTTGCTGTGCTGCTTTTCAACATCTCTGAGTGGGCAATAATGAGCGCTGGATTCACCCTAAGTTTTTTTGCAAGTAAGTAAATATCTAAAATCTCCACTTTGAAATCAGGCGAGGTATCACCGGCAGACAGACAAAACGCTGAAGAACTTCGATATAGTTTCAGCTTGACATCAACTTGGTTTAACAAGTATCTTTTTGTAGTAAACAAGCTGTGATATATTGGCCCCTGAAGGTCAAATGTCTTAGAAGTAGCGATTATTAGATGTCTCATGTATAATCCATTGTTAGCTCCTTCAGCATCACAATCTTCAGGATGATCATTATCGTCTTTTATGAATAACTGAGATAACAGCTGGGACGATGCAGCGTCCTGACCATAATGCATGAGTGTATGGATCATAGCACGATATGGGTTATAGTTACAAGTTATTATAGCCTTGTTTTGCAGCGTAACCTCTGTGGCTGAAAACAGTGCTTGTAAAAATAAGTTCACTGGTCCTACTTTCTTACTCGTAATGTCGGTACCATTTGCATTAGTCACTTTCAGTTTTACATGCAACTGTGTACCTTTCAAATCGAGATAGTCCATTGAGTTCTGTCCACTTATTCGAAATTCAATTGGTGAATCATCTGACACCTGAGACAGTGCTCGCACTTCTTGATAGTATACATCATTCACAGCTACTTGAGTTGGTGGTAAATCGAACAACATCAAATTTTCGGGTACTCCTTCGCTGAAACCCTCCTGCGTAAAATAAGACATCTTAGTTGTTAAAAATGTCAGAAGCTTTTATTTTGGTCGACGATTTTATTATCCGTTTCTTCTTTGAAATTTTTTATTCCTATTGCTGCTCAGTTTAAGTCCTTGCTCTGAAGATTTCTTATCAATCAACTTTCCACGTTTAAGTCTGAATGATTTCTTGTTTATCCGTTTTTTTCTTGATGGTTTTACAGATACTTTTGGACTAACCGTTTTCTTTCTAGAGTTCCGACCTCTGCGACGTCCAGGTTTTTTATGAACAGTAGCAACATTTTCTGAATTACTTATATTATCTCTTTTCAGTTCACTTTTGGCTTGGTCAACTGTTTGTTCTGCTGGAGAGACTGCTTTGACAGACACCTGACTCTCATTCAAACACAGTTTGTGAGGTATACCAACACCTTTACCAATTTGATTCTTATTTTTGAAAAACGTAATCCACTTTTGTGGATCTGGAACGTAGAGATTAGACAGACTCATAATTAGAGTAAAATGGATATCGTTTAAAATGAAGTGTAATGTATACAGGCGAAGCTATAAATGAAGCATTTTTTTCCATCTGCCGTTTTTATAACAAATTCCAACTCTTGAAATTCATTTCTCTTCAGTGGTAGATAAAATGGCGACTCGAAAATATACTGCCAACCATTTCTCGAACTTCTATCCACTCGTCTGAGAAGTGCATATTCACTTCCATTAAGAATACTTTCCTTACATATATTCGAATAAATGAACAAAGTGTTTGATACATCTTTTCCTCTCAGTTTTGAATCCTGTTTCAAACTGAGTTCTCTCAAAGACACTTTCCAATAGCCATCAAAGTTCAATGGGGTTTTCAACTGTACTTTAAATTTGTATGGAGTGTTATCGTTAAAATACTGACTGCTGTCTCCACCACAAATGTACACGTACCTCTCCATTATTACTTTTCCTTTATTTGCTCCGCATCAACCCAACTATTAAATGATTTTGGAAACCCTTCCCACTGAACAAAATATTGAACTTTTCCTTTTACTTTTCTTTTTTTCAGAATTTTATCGATGAGCCAATCAGATTTCTCTGTTTTGTTTATTAGAAACATTTCATTCTCATACACATAACCTAAAATTGGCTCATTATTTAAATCAGTTATTTTATAGAGAGGTATCCCTTGTTTAAACAATCTGCTTTTTATTTTAAACACCTCGGATGTATATTGCTGCTGATAGGTTCGTCGAAATGGGTGTTTTATGTAACTTAACCGAACTAAATCTCCTATCTTGAATTTAAATTTTTGAACTGTTTTCCTAAGTTTCACTGGTTTCAAATACAAATATGCCCATACATCAGCTTCGTTGTCTTTTGTTATTTCATTAGGGCTTAACCCATTGAGACTGCGATGAGGAGTATTGTTGTAATTGGTAACTAAATCTTGCAGGTGATCAATATACCTGTAAGTACGTTGATTCCTGATCATTCTAAAGATCATGTTTCTCAGTGTTCGCTGGACCCTCTCTGCATAGTTTGCTTTAGGTTTATTCTGTGTAGTAAAAAAGTAGACCCCGCTTTCTTTCATAAACTTCTTAAACATTTTATTAACAAATTCAGAACCTTTGTCTGATCTGATCTTGGTAAATGTTCTTACTTTAAATATATCTTTTATTGCAGCTAGCACCACCTGGGATGTTTTGTTAAGCAGTGGTCTTGCAAAGAGAAACCGTGAAAAAATATCTATTACTATTAACAAATATTTTACTCCATCATTATATTTCGAAATGTTTTCAACAGACATTAGGTCAATGTCAGCTTGATCATTCAAACCTGCTACTTGTACACGAGGAGTGATAAATCTATGTTTCACTTGTTTCTGCAGTGCATAAGAGTCTTGATTGTTTAGCCATTTCTTGATAAACTAAATGTTCCAGGATACTGCTTATCCAACACCTTCTTAAGTTTTGTTGCTCCAGAATATCCACCCGGTTGTTTTGGGTCGTAATAATATTTAGACAAAATCTTATCCTTCTGAACCTTGTTCATGTTGACAACTAATACAAGTCTACTTCGTAAGAGGTTTGTAGCTGAAATAATCTCTTAGGGTTTTAAAATGACTTGAAAGGTTTTATAAGTGAAATATTCTTAAAGGGCTGTAATTTTATTAGCAAAAAAGTCTTGAAGGGTTGTAAAATGAAGTGAAATATTCTTGAAGGGCTGTAAAAGTGAGAGTTTAAAAAAATATCGCAGCTATTTTTTGCATATTTGTAATTTTATAAGCGAAATATTCTTGAAGGGCTGTAATTTTATTAGCAAAAAAGTCTTGAAGGGTTGTAAAATGAAGTGAAATATTCTTGAAGGGCTGTAAAAGTGAGAGTTTAAAAAAATATCGCAGCTATTTTTTGCATATTTGTAATTTTATAAGCGAAATATTCTTGAAGGGCTGTAATTTTATTAGCAAAAAAGTCTTGAAGGGTTGTAAAATGAAGTGAAATATTCTTGAAGGGCTGTAAAAATGAGAGTTTAAAAAAATATCGCAGCTATTTTTGCATATTTGAAACTTTATAAGCGAAATATTCTTGAAGGGCTGTAAAAACAAATATGATAAGAATAAAATGAGACAAATTTGGTGAACAAAGAATCTATTCTAACACATATACTATTTCATCACTCTATAATCAAGCATAATGAAGCATATAACACTTTTAATGAAATCTCAGTCTTGAAATCTCAGTTTTGAATATGACATCTATAATTTAATCTTTAAAACTCTTAATGGAAAAGTCATAGTCACTGAAATAATCTTTTTTCTGAAATTGTTAATATCATCTTCTTCATTTTGTTTTTCCACTGTTCTGTTTTCATCACTTCTAGAAAATCCTTGCTGGAGATAACCATCTTATGCAAGTCAATTACCTCAGGTGAAATGTTAGAAACACGTACAATATCATCCCATGACTGAATAATGTCTTGTTCATTGACAACTTTCAACATATCTTCAAAATATAAGTCAAGTCGATATGCATCATCATCATCATCATACTCTGCATAGTTCATAAGACAGTCATGTTGTGTTTGTGATGGATGGTTTATTTCACAACCATAGCAGCTTTTCTTCATTGTCACTCCTTTAATTTCATACAAAGCTTTCGCATATATGAAGTCAAAGTAAGAATTCATAATCATGACACTTATCGAAGGAGCTGTAGCATGGTCTATCGGAACGTTATCAAACTCTCTTTCATCATAATTTGTTAGCATTGAGTCTACTCGCTCATCGTCACTATATTGTTCATTTGTAAAATCTAAACAAAGCTGATCCCTCGAACAAGCCATTCTGTCCATATAAGTTCTCACTTTGAAGGTTAGCGAAATAATGTTTAGCTCTTGCTCGAGTTAGTCGCATTTATATAGATGATAACGGAAAATTCAAATTCAAATCTTTTCCAGGTCAATGAGTTGTGGATCACCGCCATCTTGGAAAGCTGTTACACCGTTTACTGAGCTCCAGGGACTCCATAAAGAAGAGAAAGCCTTATAGGCTTGGTCATCACTTGAATTCTCTTGTCCTATAATTTTGAGAAATAAACAATTTGGTGAAACTAGCATGTGTTCTTTTAATGGATTGTCATCTTTTTTCCATTTATGTAATCTTATTGCGCAAGAGAAACACTCTACGATGTCACTCCTCCCAGTATAGAAAAATCCGGCAGACGAAAGTCTGAACTTATTTGGATGAATTTGCGTCGACCAAGAGTCAAAAGTTTTAACCCTATTCTTGTAAAACACAAGATCAGGAGATTTAAACTCCAGTTCCAATAATCTACAATCTGTCATTTCGAATTCCCTTCAACAAATGAAGATAACAGTTGTATACTTTCTTTTAAATCGCATAAAGTCTCAAACATATTATAAGGCAGTGACATCGATTGAGTTTGTTTTCTCAGTCTAATAGAGACATTATGGTGTGTTTTCTTTATCACCAAAGAAAACGTATCATCTAGCTGGCATGTTATAGTTTTGGACACTGGAGACCACACAACATTTTCAAATCCATATCCTCTCAAAACTTCTAAGCTTTCATCTGTAAAATGCAGCTGAGCTTGAGCCATATCCACATTCAAAACTGATCCTTTGGTGCTGTTAAAATAAAGATTAGCTACGGGTAGACTGACCCGGAATGATTCTAAGAACTCAGATTGTTTCGGAACCCTTTTAACAAGTGTTGTTCACGGTCAAAGACCCAGTGTTTAAAAATAATCATGCATAAAATGACTCAAAATGGTCGCCTGATGTCTGTCGTGTGAATTTGCAGACAGACAGACAGACAGACAAACACTTTATTCTCTTAAGTACATTGACATGACATATAAGGAAATATATATTAAATAGCATTATACGGCGGCAAACATTTTGGCATTCCATGAACTAGAACATGTTCAATTCTATGAGAGAGAAAGAGAGAGAGAGAGAGAGAGAGAGAGAGAGAACGGGAGAATATATATTCTATCATTATATGATAATAACATTTCGTTGCAGTCAAAAACCATTGTGAACCCCGGTAACCGATCCAGCACGGATAGGGAAATACAGTGGGGTGCAAGGACATACATGCATTACATTTAGGTTATTCTATCATAAAGGTGACAACCCAGCGGGATCACGACACCTACCCAACGTCGAGTCAACGTCGATGCTTGGCGTTACATCGACGCCGACACGGCGCCGCACACGCGCCGCGCTCCCACTGGGAAACAATCGGCAGAATCGGTTCTTAAACACTTTCACATGCCATTTCAGCAAAGAAAAAAAAGAAAACAAAGGGAAAAAACACAATTCATCAAGGAATTATCACCATCCTAGCTATGATAGAATAAAGTGGATCACTGAGGATATTTGCTATTTACAATATCAAACTTTATATCATGGACGCGCCATGAACGTATTAGAAATAAAATGCATTGATAATAAACAGACAGATACGGCACCTGGGGTCTATAGCTTATACTACACGTCTCTGTCGTAAACCAATAATGACAGACACCGTTTACAGGTTTAAAAAAAGCGAGACATTTCATTCACAACAACAACCGCATGACTTGCACGTGGATCTGGCAGACAACAGGCCAAGCCGGTGGCAAGTTTGTATACTCGTGTCATTCATTGTAGTAGTTGTTGTGAATGGAATATTTTCAATTCTATGGATAAAAATAGTTGACCAAAGGATTAGCAGCTGCCAAGGGTATGTACAGTGTATTTGTCTACGACGTATGACTCTTACCCACCCCTATTAACGTGTGCCGCTACAGTGCACGGCCAGACACAATTTTAGTTCAGCTAACTGCCCGACTTGCTCTAAGTTAATATGAACGAATCGGGTGGCGAAAGAGGTTTTATATATATCTGATTCCTTTGCAGATTGTTGGTGTCTGTTAGAAAGGCCGCGATCGGGCGATTCTAACAAAAACCCACATTCCGTGTTTTTGGTAAAGACAAAATGGGGACTTATTCTAAAATAACAAGCACAAATCGGGTCCACACACAGATTATCGTTGCCCGTTAGAAGCGCCTCAGTGAGGCGAGTCTAACGGGCACCAACATGCCATGTTTGTGGGGAAGATAAATAAAGTGGGGTGCGAAGATGGTCATTACATGGACTTGATAACGTTGTTATAGTACTGTATAACGCCTCTATGAGGCGATTCTAATATCTATTTACAGTTCATGCACAGACTGCTGTTGTCCGCTCGAAGCGCCTCAGTGAGGCGAGTCAAACGGGCACCAACATACCATATTTGTGGGAAAGATAAAGATAAATAAAGTGGGGTGCGAAGGTGGTCATTACATGGACTTGATAACGTTGTTATGGTACTGTAAAACGCCTCTATGAGGCGATTCTAACAGGTATCTACATTCCAAGTTTTTTGGTAAAGACAAGTGGATACTGACGCTACGATAATAAACACTAATCAGGAAGTGGGGATGTATTAATCTCTTTTTTCATGCACAGATTGCTGTTGTCCGCTAGAAGCGCCTCAGCGAGGCGAGTCTAACGGGCACCCAACATACCATGTATTGTGGGAAAGACCAACAAAGTGGGGTACGAGAATGCTCATTACATGGACTTGTAAACGTTATATTGTATAAATAATGTGCCTATGCAAATCGGTACATTATGATTTTCATAAATTTCGCTAAATTAATTAACTTTGTTTCGTTTGTAGATCTTAGTAGTTGTTTATATTTTATGATATTTGGCCTCGAAAAGAAATATTGGTCGACGTAGGTTTTCCTTTCCTTTTTGAAAAAAGAACATTCCAGGAGATAATGGAATTCGTCGCCAATTCTTGAAGTATGGCATAGTTGGCATTTTCTGTCTTGGAGGTCAATGCCATTCCAGCGCCCCACTTCTATCGGGAGTTTGTGGTTAGCTGTTCTAAATTTCAGCATTGATATAACCAAAGATCCATGCAGAATGTTTATATACTTCTCAATTAGGATATTATCCTGGAAGAGACTACAGTTTCTTCCTTCGGAGGAAGTTTGAAGATTTCCGTTCCAAGTTTGTTGGAACTGATCCAACATAATGTGTTTAACAATTTTGCCTACTGATGCTGGGATAGAGTGGAATTGCCTTAACCATAAATCCTGTCTACCACACTCGCAAAGTACTGATTGAATAAAATTTACCCATTTTGAGTTAATTTCGTTTGATTTAAGAATATAAATGTATATTTGGTATGACAGTTTGGAGGATTTTCCTGTTAATATTCTGGCCCAATAGTTTATCATTCTTTGTTTAACTATTATGTTTAGAGGGTATCTACCCATTTCGGCATAAATCATATATTTGGGTGTGCTTTTTCTTAATTTACCTATTTTCCTCAAGAATTCAAGGTGCACACGCTCTAAAATTTCAATGTTCTCATAGCCAAATATTTCACATCCATATGTCAGGATTGGTAAAACAGTGTTATCAAAAAGTTTTATCTGCAAGTCCAGTGGTAGATCTAAATTTTTTGCTCTAATTAGTAATAAATGTGTAGCCTTTTTTGCTTGCTCGACAATATGCTTTTTGGATTGTAGAAAACTTCCTGATTTGGAGAATATTAATCCCAAGTATTTATACTTATCAGTTATTGCAATATTGTTCCCCCCTATCGAAAATGACATATTTCTGTTTGTTCGAGAGTTGAATATAACTATGTTACTTTTGGTGTAATTTACATTGCACCGTCAAAATGACTGCCATACATGTGCACCGTCAAAATGGCCGCTTTATGTCCGCCATGTTTAATTGCACCGTCAAAATGGTCGCTTAATGTCCGTCGTGTGAATTTGCACCGTCAAAATGGCTGCCATACATTTGCACCGTCAAAAAATATCTCTCCATATTAAAATGGTCGCCATATATTCGCCATGTTTATTTGCACCGTCAAAAAATATCTCTCCATATTAAAATGGTCGCCTGATGTCCGTCGTGCAAGTTTGCACCGTCAAAATGGCCGCTTTATGTCCGCCATGTTTATTTGCACCGTCAAAATGGCCACCGGAAGTATTCACCGCCATTTTCGCCGCCATCTTAGTTTGCACCGGTTTGCACCGTCAAAGATGGCCGCGAGTTGATTGTTTTTATACTACTATGGATATCCATAATTCGAATTATGGATATCCATAAATAATTATGGATATCTATAAATACGAATTAAATAGTAAAACGGCGCCCCATACAATTGGCCCTTTTGTGGGACAGTAACTGTCCTTTTGGCGTTCCGCTATTGGTGTTGCAATTAGGGTCTAGTTATTTCATGTTTGTGTTCCTTTTCCTTTCGTGTCTCTGGGAGCTGTGGGTTAATTATATCGATTCCTGACCATTGCCTTCACCACTTCTATTTTTCTATTCTGAACTTTTTCACTTCCACTCCACTGGGGTCCCAGATTCAACTACCATATTCAAAATTGAGCGAGCAGGTCCTTTATATGCCGGCTCTTTTACATCACGAGGACACTCCTCGGGAAACCAAGCGTTCTATTTGTGCACATGTTGTTAAAATGGGTATTCCATCTCAAATTGTGTAGGAGTCTCTCAAGAAGAGAAGAGACAGTAGGCTCATTTATTGTATACAATAGTATAAAGGATGCTGCCAGAATTCCAACAGATGACCTTGTTTCCCCAGATAGGCGCTGTATTAATCACCATTCATTAGCGTTTCAGACCCTTACTGCAGGAACTGACTTTCATAAAGAATCGTTTTCCCCCGAACCATAAACGATTGGAATGCCCTTCCCGATTCGATTATTTCGACAGCTGAAGGTGCTGAGTGTTGTGTAGCCAAGTTTACTGCTTTGGTGAGAGCTAGGGACTAGCTTCCCATATCACAGGTCCTGGTGTATGGATGTCATTGGACGTGTCACCATAAACAATTTGGATTCTGATTCTGTTTGAAAGTTGACGGAGAGATTGGGGATGATAAGTATATATGACCTGATTAGGCTAATTTCTGAAAGAATTAAAAAAAAAAAATCTTAGTCAAATTAATGTGTGCTGCATAGACTCGAGCTTTTCGTAAAAGCTGATATTTGTTGTCAGAACAGTGCAGACCCTGGTCGGACTGCTCCTTCAGAGTTGACATAGTTTCCCGCCATATGTCAGATTTTCTAACCGTAAGGGCGACAACCAGGATTACACACTGTACTACTTACTATTTTCCCTTTCTCTGCGGACACAGGTGTCTCATTTTTTCGTGGATTTTAATTGTCATTACAACTTAGATATTGTTTAAGATATTCTGAGAAATATTATTTCGTGAACCATCGCATAGGACACCTGAAGTTCTATTTCCTGGAACAATAAGGTGTCTTTGCGAGGTAAATGTTCAGTTCTCGGGGCGGCGTTTCGGCCGGAGTCGTTTCGGCCCAATTTTGGGGTAGGACGTTTCGGCCATATTGGTGGGTCCTTTCGGCCCGATTTTATTTCACCATTGCAAAGCATTGAACTGTAATTTTGCACATCAGGTGCTCAAAGGCACCATCCATATCACTTATCCATGGCATGTTTTGTTTGTTTGATTTGATTTGTCCCCGTCAACACTGTATAGGTCATTTTGGAGATGTTGCTTCCAATTTTGTGGGTCTTTTAGACTTTTACCCAACATTGAGATGAAATGACGTTACAAGCCCTGTCGCCCAATGAAACCCAAAAGGGTTTATAAGTAGTCTGTCTACTTATGATTTTCCACCCTTTTATACACTACACTTCCTCATAATCTTATAAAAAAAAAAAATGATTTAATTGAATGGACATTTCATAGGGAAGACTCCCTCTATCTTGCATGTAATGTAAGAAATGCTTTTTATGCCCCCGCCATTCGAAGAATGGTGGAAAGGGCATATAGCGTTGTTGCCCCTGTTGTCCGTCCATGCGTCCGAAACTTAAACGCTGTCAATAACTTCCTAATTTCTTGATGGATTTTAAAATAAGTCTGCAGAAATGTTCACCATCATGAGAGGACTTGTCACATGCAAAACCCAGGTCCGTACCTCCAAAGTCAATGTCATACTTAGAGGTTAAAGGCCAAAAAATATTAATGAAACTTAAACACAGCCAATAACTTCATTATTTCTGGATGGATTTTGAAATAACTTTTCAGAAATGTTAACCATCATGAGACGATGTATCATGTGCAAAACCCAGGTCTGCACCGCCAAGGTCAAGGTCATACTTAGAGGTCAAAGGTTAAAAAAAAGGGTCCGAAACTTAAACACTGTCAATAACTTACTTATTTCTGGATGGATTTTAAAATAACTTTGTAGAAATGTTAACCATCATGAGACGATGTGTCACGCGCGAACCCAGATCTGTACCTCCAAGGTCAAGGTCATACTTAGAGGTCAAAGGTCTAAAAAATGGTCTGAAACTTAAACACAGTCAATAACTTTCTTATCTCCAGATGGATTTTGAAATTACTTGGCAGAAATGTTGGCCATCATGAGACAGTCTGCCTCATGCAAAACCAAGGTCCTTACCTCTAAGGTCAAGGTCATACTTAGAGGTCAAATGTGAAAAAAGGGTCCAAAACTTAAACACGGTCAATAACTTTCTATGGATGAATACGAACATAGACATATTTTCAAGAGGGGGCATCCGTGTCCTATGGACGCATTTCTATTTTCACTTCTGAAGAGCATAAAATTTTTACTTTATGGTCAAGTCAGAAAGTGTGTGAAGCTCTCACCTTTCTACTTGACAATATTTACATAAGATTTGGTACTAAGTTATTTAGACAAGTTGTGGGTATTCCGATGGGTACTAATTGTGCACCACTTGTAGCTATCTGTTTTTGTTATGCCCCTGCATCGGCATGATGCCGGGGGCATATAGTTTTTAGGTTTTGCGTACATGTTTACGTCCGTCTGTATATATGTGTGTGTACATAAGTAAAGTACCACAAAATTGGAAGCAACGTCTCCAAAATGACCTGTACAGTGTTGACGGGGACGTTAAACCTCAAATCAGACAAACAAAACGTACGTACATGATCCTGTATCCTCAGGTTAAGGTGTTTGTAACAGGTAGGGCCTGACTTTAGAACTCATATTTTCCTAACCATTCGATGGAACTGGTTCATATTTGGTATGATGATAGATATAGGTCCAAAGTTTCATTAAGCGATACCCCCACCCATGCCTGTGACCTCAAGGTCAAGGTCACAGACTTATAAATTGTCAATGTTAAAGACTCAGGTTAAGGTTTTTGTAACAGGTAGACCCTGAACATTTTAGAACTCATATTTTCCAAACCATTTGATGGAATTGGTTCATATTTGGTATGATTATAGATATAGGTCCAAACTTTTATTCAGCGATACCCCCACTCATGCCCATGGCCTTAAGATCAAGGTCATGGACTTAGAAATTTTCAATGTTAAAGACTCCAATTAAGGTATTTGTACCTGGTAGAACCTGAACTTTTATGATGGCTTTGGTTCATATTTGGTATGATGACAGATATAGGTACAATGTTTTATTCCGCAATACCCCCACTCATGCCTATGACCTCAAGGTCAAGGTCACAGACTTTGACAATTTTAATGTTAAAGATTTTAAAGAGCTCAAATTTTCCAAACCATATTATGGATTTGACTTATATTTGCTATGATGATAGATACAGGTCCAAATGTTTATTTGGCAATACCCCCATCATGCCTATGGCTTCAAGGTCACAGACTTAGAAATTTTTCATTAGATTTTTAAGAGTTGATATTTTCCAAATTGCATGATGGATTGAGTTTATATTTGGCATGATGTAAGATACCTGTCCATTTTATTCAGCGATACCCCCACCCATGCCATTGAGCTCAAGGTCAAGGTCACAGACTTAGGAAATTTTCATTAGATATTTTAAGAGTTTATATTTTCCAAATCGTATGATGAATTAAGTTTATATTTGGTATGATGATTGATACTGGTCCAATACCCCCACCCATGCACCTGCCCCAAAGGTCAAGGTCACAGACAAAGATTTTTTTTATTTCAAGTTTATTAAGAGCTCATACTCGCCAAACCATATGTATTTGCTTCATATTTGGTATGATCATAGTTACAGGTCCAAAAGTGGATATACCCTCACCCCTAACCTCAAGGTCAAGGTCACAGACTTAGTCTTATGATGCTTTTAAAGTTTTAGAGCTCATAATTTCCAAACCATATACATTGGCTTCATATTTGGAATGATGATAGATACAGGTCCCAGGTTTCATTCAGCCATACCACCGACACTGCCCATGACCTCAAGGTCAAGGTCACACACTTAGAAAATTTTTAATGTTAAAGTTTCTTAGAGCTCATATTTTCCAAACTATTTAATTAATTAGGTTCAAATTGGGTGTGATGATAGTTTTTTGTCCAAAGATTTAATCAGCAATATCATCTATGGGTAGGACATAGTTTTTTGTCCAAAGATTTAATCAGCAATATCATCTATGGGTAGGACACTTTTGCAGTAGAGCTATGCTGTCCAATGACAGCTGTTGTTGCAACATGGATTTTCGGGGTGGCTGAAATCATTGAAGCTTTTAGCTCCACTTCTAGATATTTTGATGATTTATTAAATATTGGTAATACCTATTTCGATGGTTTGATCAGTCAAGTTTCAGGGATTTTCCTAGTGCAAATTTGGGGCCGGTAATCGGCCCCTATTTTTCCCAATTTAGAGACAGGTATTCCCAAATTTTACAACAAATTTCCCAATTTCTGATTTTGTGCTACATTTTGATGAAAATTTCATGAAAATTGAACCTAAATTGACAAAGTTACAACTGATATAAATTCCCAACTTTACATATTGGTGAGCTGTTTTTCCCAAACCCAACGGCCCCTGGACCCTGATTATGAAAGGTAGGAAAATCTCTGCGTTTAGCCCCCAGAACTTCAGTTAAATAAAGCAAATTCTGATACTGAGGCTCTGTTTTTGGATTTACATCTATCTGTTGTAGATGGGTTTGTTTCGTGCAAAATTTATGATAAACGCAATGATTTTGATTTTGAGATTGTAGATTTTCCTTTTTTGGATGGTGATGTTCCTCCTGCGCCATCCTATGGCGTTTATATTTTGCAATTAATTCACTTTGCCAGAGTATGTAGTCATGTAACTGACTTCAACACTTGTAATAAATTGTTAACGGCTAAACTTCTTAATCAGGGTTATCGGTACCATAAACTACACAAAGCCTTTTCAAAATTTTATAGACATTCTGATTTAATTTCAAAATTCAATATTGGGCTTAAATCTCTCCTGCAACAAGGTCTATCGGAACCTGAATTTTATGGTGACTTAGTATCTAAATTTAGAAAAATATATAACCGCAATGACTTCAGCACCCAATTTGGTAAAATCAATCTTCGATATAAAAAGATTGGTTGCAACATAAATGTTATATGACAAACTGCATGCATGGTAGTTAACCCAATCACGGTTGAGAACTTTGCTTCCCTCTTTAATTGCACGCCGGTGGGTCAGGCCTCAGATTCTATGACGGTTCAAGCGTAAAGGCTTATTGAGAATTCAAGGTAATGTTGGTTGGTGCCTGATGCTCTGTCTCTGGTCGGGCTCATAGGAGTCTAACTGTTGGTTTTCTTTTGCTCCTGCATTTCAGTGGTTTCTTGCTGTTGAGTCCTCACCGTTGTTTCATCTGTGTGGTTGTTTGATTATTTGTGTTCACGGAGATGTTGGACTGATGAGTTAGGAGGCCTTCATGCGGACAGAACAAATCTAAATCGCGGCGGAAGTAAGGGTGGCAAGGTAAAATCGATTTAAGCCCCCCAGTGCAATTTGTTTCCGCTGACCGTTCAAAGGTGGTTCTTCTGTCGCGGTTTATTTTTGTTATGGTTTGTCTTTGTGTGTTTGTGTCGCTAATATTATTTTATTTTGGATAGCCTATTGGCCATTTTGTGGGAAAGTAACTGTCCTTTTGGCTTTCTGCTTTTGATGTTTCCATTAGGGTGTGCTGTTTCATGTTTGTGTTTCTTTCCCTTTGGTGCCTCTGATGGGAACTGTGGGTTGAATGTATCGATTCGTGATCATTGCCTCCACTTCTATTTTATAAGCATGGACGGTCCGACTTGCAATGCTTTCTCTCTCTCTCTCTGTCTCTCTCTTTCTTTCTCTCTCTCTCTCTCTCTCTCTCTCTCTCTCTCTCTACCAGGGACCCAGTGGTTTTACATAGACTTACATAGTGACAATCCTTTAAAAATTTTCTTCTCTGAAACCGTTAGGCCCAGGTCTTTGTTATTTGGTATGAAGCTTCATCTAGTGGACCTCTACCAAGATTGTTCAAATTATAGCCCTGAGGTCAAAAATGGCCCTGCTTCGGGGCCCACCGGTTTTGCATACACTTATACATGTATAGGGAAATCCTTTAAAAATCTACTTCTCTGAAACCACTAAGCCCAGGTCTTTGATATTTAGTATGAAGCTTCATCTAGGGGACCTCTACCAAGATTGTTCAACTTATAGTCCTGGGGCCAAAAATGACCACACCCAGAGACCCACCTGTTTTACATAGACTTACATAGGGAAAATCCTTTAAAATCTTCATCTCTGAAACCGCTGGGCTCAGATCTTTGACATTTGGTATGGCCCTGCCCTGGGGCCCACCTTTCTAGCTCACTGTCAGTCGTCTTCTGTCCATCAATCCGTCCATCCACAATTCCTTGTAACGACATATCCTCATAAACTATTGAACAGATTTTGACCAGACTTGACAGAAATGATCTTTGGATGGTCTTCTCTTAAAGTTGTTCAAAGAATTTCATTCCATGCAGGAGAAAATGAGAAAAAAGTTTAAAACTCGTCTTGATGGTAACCAGTAGGCCCAGGTCTTAGATATTTGGTATGAAGCTTCTACAAAGATTGTTCAATTTATAGCCCTGGGGCTAAAAATTCACCAGTGCCAGCGCCCACTGGTTTAACCTACATATGTAGGCTTATGTAGGGAAAACCTTTAAAAATCTTCTCGTCTGAAACCAGAATGCCCATGTCTTTGATATTTGGTATGAAGCTTCATCTAGTGGACCTCTACCAAGATTGTTCAAATTATAACCCTGGGGCCAAAAATGCCCCCGTGCCGGGGCCCACTGGTTATAAATAGGCTTATATAGGCTTATATAGGGAAATCCTTTAAAAATCTTCTTGTCTGATAACAAGAAGGCCCAAGTCTTTGATACATGTACATATGTAGCTGTGTTATATGCAGGATATAGCACAGCTAGACACAGTTTTGGCTTTGGCAAAGCTACTCACATTTGTCCAGCAAAAATACTGGAGTATGCAAGAACACTTATTCTAACACAGCGCGCCTATATAGGCAATGGAAAACAACTGTGTTTTATTCTACAACAAATCACAGCAAGGGAGAGCGTGACGAGTGACGTCATTAAAAACTGCAAATTTATGACGTCACTTGTCGATTTCCTTGACGTTAGACGGTGTAACGTCATTTTCTCGCATCGAAAACGTTTGAATAGGATATAAATGCATGTGTTTCAGTCGCTAATTTTAGCGGGATTTCTTCTGACAATGGCGAAAAGTTGTGAGATTTTGAAGGAAACAACAGCATTATTGCCGATTTTCAGCCTGTTAGAATCGAAATAGATCAGCTCTAGTTTGTGATTTGTTGAGTAATAAATCACAGTTTGTCGGTCAGTTGTAAGTAGACAAATCACGCGTGCTACGCGCTCGTGATTTGTCTACTTTACAACTGACCTCCAAACTGTGATTTATTACACAACAAATCACAGCTAGCGCTGATCTATTTCTTAAACAATTTGATCACTAATGAGTTGGTAAAGCTAACAAGACTTTGAACAGCTGGCCTTGGTAGCTCAGTCGGAAGCACGTCTGACTGGTGATCAGGAGGACGCGGGTTGGATGCCTGCTGGGGTCAGCAACATTCTTTCGTGGGGATTGATCATGAAATCTTTTCTACGGTCATTCTCTCCCTTCCCCTGATTCAAGAAGGGCAGTTGTCAGTTTCTGGTGAAAGAATGCACTGTACTGGTTAACCGCTTATGTATAAGCCTGCCCAGGAAAAGTGGGAATAAGTAAATTGACCGACTCAAAAATGACCTAAATAGTGTTGTCTGGGCCATTAAACCCCAAAACAAACAAACACACAGAAGACTTTGAACAACAATAATAGTTATTGTATAAATGTATTTTCTTTTGACAGGAGCTGGCTGACCCACAATGAGTCTTACAGCTCTACAACAGGCTAAGGCAGTGTTAAGGAAAGAATTGAAACAGAAGTTAGCTGCGATGTCAGACCAAGAACGGCAGACCCAGTCAGATGTTGTAACAGAAAAAGTATGGTAAAATTTCATTCTAAAGCCTTAACCCTTCTATTGCTGAATATTCAGTTTAGCCACACCCATTTCTGACTTTGAACCAATCAGATCACTTGATGTAATTTATTCCAATTGAATGTCAAATAGTGTAGATCCTGATCAGATGGCTTCTTCAGAAGCCATATGATCTGGATCTACACTGTTTCCAAAGATAGGGGTTGTCGTGAACAGCAGGATAAGAGTTAAAGGTGAACAGATATATCTGAACAAGTTACATACATGTACACATGGGTTCATGTGTAGCTTGTTCAGATATCATAGCAACACATAAGGTAAGTATTTTGCTATAATTGGAGGATAGTTTTTGTCAGTTCTCCATAAAAGTCTATGTTGTGGGTATTCATTAGAACCGCCTTGCTGAGGCGGTTCTAATGAATACCCACAACATAGGTTTTTTATGGAGAAATAAGGAAAACTATCCTTCAGTTATCACAATATTATTACCTTATCTGTTGCTATGTGACAATCAGAACCTCTTTATAACACTGCCATAGTTTTAGATATAACACAGTTTATGACACTGTTCATTGTTATATGGTTTTAGATGTATGTATATATATATAAACTCAGTTTATTGTTGGTTTCCAAACTGTATACATGTAGATCAAGATTTCTGCCGAAGGCTATGTCACGCCTGTGGGGGCGCAAAGTCAACGTACCATGAAAGCTAGGTCATGGTCAAACATGGATGCTTGCATAAAAATTGCCATTCCCAGATGCAAGCTTGTACCAAGTATTATCAGTGAAGCTTTTATATTTCTTGAGAAATGGGCGTGAACATCAGGGTGAACACTTGGATTGAAGCAATAGTTCACTCAATAAACCATGAAATGTAGGTCAAGGTCCACTATGGATGCAATGAACTGTGAAATGTAGGCCAAGGTCAACTTTGGATGCATGCATTAAAGTTGTCATCCCTAGATACAGGTTTGTACTAACTGGTCCATGTATCATTAATGAAGCTCTTATAGAACTTGAAAAATGAACTTGACCACAAAGGTGAATGCTAGGGTGATTGCAGATGTTCCCGATAACAGCTTGACAAATGGATGGATGGACAGAAAATTGGACTCCTGTATCATGCCATGCTAATAGCAGGCACAACAAAAAAGGACCATAAATAGTCATTTTTCCTTATCAATACATTTTTGTTTGGATATAACATAGTTACCATAATGATTCTAAGTATTGGGACAGACAGGCCTAAGCAAGCATGGCAGACCTAGATCCGACTGCTCCTAATGGAGTAGTTTGATCAGGGTCTCCACTGTTTGCCATTCCGTCTCCACTTTTTGGACTCCTTGCTGGATTGTGAAACAAACTTGTTTAAATTTTTGGAGAATTACAGCAGGTCCTCAAGGTGTCTGAAGTTTTAGGATTTTTACGGTAAGTGACACAATTTCTGCTTCTAACTCCAACCCTAGTGTTTTAAAGAGGTTGTTGTGTAGTCTCCATTTTACAGAAGGAGCCCGTTTTATGAAGTGGATATACTGTAAAATCATAAAAAATTGTACACCTTGAAGACCTGCTGTGATTAACAAATTTGTTTAATGATCCAGCAAAGAGTCCAAAAAGTGCAGACAGGGTGGCCAATAGTGTAGCAATAGAGTAGACCCTGATCAGACTACTCCAGGAGCAGTCTGATCTAGGTCTGCACTGTTTGCTTAGGCTTGTCTGTCCCAACACTTAGGATCATTAGACAGGATGGCAAATAGTGTAGACCCTGATCAGACTACTCCTCCAGGAGCAGTCTGATCTAGGTCTGCACTGTTTGCGCAGATCTGTCTATCCCAATACTTAGGATCAATATGGTAGCTTTCTTGTTTTGTGAATTGCTTTCCTTTCTAAATGGTGGCTAAGGTTACTCTTAATGGAAAGAATTTGCTGCCATAGGAAAGAATTTTCTTTCTATGGAAGCAAGTTCTTTCTTTTGAGAGAATGGCCAAATAGGTTGAGAGGCATTTTCGAAAAATTCTAAAATTGCATTACTGTTTTCCTATATGAACCTACTGGAAATTACATTGTGTGAAAAATAGATCATGCATATGGTAGTCGCAGATAAGATTGACTAGGCGGAGCTATCGTTTGCACCTGCCTTTGGAATGTTCTATTTACAAAAGGTACCGGCCCCGATAGCTCAGTTGGTAGAGTGTCCGCTCCGGGGAACGGGAGGTCTAGGGTTCGATCCCGGGCCGCGACATACCAAAGTCGTTAAAAATGGTACAAGCTGCTCCTCGCTTGGCACTAGATTTACGGGGTAGAGCTAGGACTGGTCGACCCAGTGTCAGGATAATGTGACTGGGTGTGGTATTATGTAATGTGTCTGGGACATGATACTTCAGTGAGGCAGCACTATAAAAGTGAGCATTGAGCTCCCTGTCGCAACCAGACATCGTCGTGATATGACTGAAAAATTGTTGAAAGCGACGTTAAACCCGAATTCACACACACACACACACACACATTTACAAAAGGTAAACCAAGTCACCCGATTGTGCGAATTCAATGATAACACAAACAAAGCTGTGGCAAATATGGATGGCCATTTGGTCCGCTTGAAGAAAGCATGTTTAAGGCATTCTACTGGTGGACTTAGCGAATTTGACGTATATTGACAACACCTGAATATCTCCGCCTAGTCAATCTTATTGGCGACTTCTATAATATAGAATGAAACATTTGCTTCTGTCTCTGTCCCCTTGATTCTTTCAGAAAATTGCTGTTATGATACATCGCTTTATGTATTGTGTTAGAAGCAACACAGAATCAAAGATTGGGTGGGGGGTGGGGGGTTGAGGATATACAGTTTTTGGTCTGTCCGTCTGTTTGTCTGTCCGCAAAAACCTTAACATTGGGCATAACTTTTGAATGGTAACTGATAGGGCTTTCATATTTCATGTATTCATTCCTTGTCACAAGACCTTTCCAGTGGTACCATAATTTTTTACTTCTTGACCTCGACGTTTGACCTACTTTTTAAAAACTTTAACATTGGCCATAACATTCTATTGGTAAGTGGTAGGGCTTTCATATTTCACATGTGCATTCTATGTCACAAGACCTTTCCAATGGTACCATAATTTTTGACCTTGACCTTGATGTTTGACCCACTTTTCAAAAACTTTAACATTGGCTGTAACTTTCGATTTGTAAGTGATAGGGCTTTCATATTACACATGTGCATTCTATGTCACAAGACATTACCAACTAACCCATAATTTTCGACCTTGTGACCTTGACCTTGTTAAAGTTTAAAAACTTTAACATTGGCCATAACATTTGATTGGTAAGTGATAGGGCTTTCATATTTCACATGTTCATTCTATATCACAAGACCTTCCCAAGGGTACCATAATTTTTTACCTTGTGACCTTGACGTTTGACCTACTTTTCAAAAACTTGAAAATTGACGGTATCTTTCAATTGGTAAGTGATATGGCTTAGATATTACACGTGTATTCTTGTCACAAGACCTTTCCAACGATCCCATGATTTTTTACCTTGTGAACTTGACCTTGCCAAGTTGCCATTTGACCTACTTTTTAAAAACCTTAACATTGGCCATAACTTTTGATTGGTTAGTGATAGGGCATTCATATTTCACTTATGCATTCCATGTCACAAGATCTTTCCAGTGGTACCTAGCCCCCACCCATTGGGGCTTGAAGAAATAGATGGGCTGCATGATGCTTCCATGCAGAGCTGTACCAGGAGTACTGGTAAACCGCTTAGAGGATCTAAGCCCGCCCAGGCAATGTGGTGGGAGTCAGCCCGTCCATGTTTATAAATCATATTGGTTTCATTGGGCGGCAGGGCTTGAGATGTCTTTTCATCTCAATGTCGGGTAAAAGTCCCATAAGATTGGAAGCAGCGTCTCCAAAATGACGTTTACAGTGTTGGCAGGGCTTGAGATGTCATTCCATCTCTGTGTCGGGTAAATGTCCCACAAAATTGGATGAAATGTCTCCAAAATGACTATTACAGTGTTGACGGGGACGTAAAACCTCAAATCAAACAAACATACACACTTTCCAGTGGTACCATAATTTTTTACCTTGTGACCTTGACGTTTGACCTACATTTAAAAAATTCCACTATTGGCTGTAACTTTCAAGTGATAGGGCTTTCATATTTCACATGTGCATTCCTTGTCACAAGACTTTTCCAGTGATATCATAAGTTTTGCCCTTTGACGTTGACATTTGACCTACTTTTAATATCACTGGTAGCGATTGCGGGGATATATTGTTGTTGGCCTGTTTGATTGTTTGTTTGTTGGTTTGTATGTGGACAACTTTAACATTGGCCATAACTTTTGAACTGTTTGAGATAGAGTATTCATATTTGGCATGTAGGTTTCATGTGACAAGAGCTGCTAAAAAGAAAAAAGAAAATTGTTCATAACTTTTTAACCATTTAAGATAGAGCCTTCACATTTGGCATGTAGGTTCCTTGTGACAAGAGCTTTACATTCATGCAAAAATATTTTACCTGAGACCTTGACCTATGACCTACTTAAAAGAAAAAAATATTATTGTTCATAACTTTTAAACGGTTTAAGATAGTCTTCATATTTGGCATGTAGGTTCCTTGTGTCAAGGGCTTCCCACTCAAACAAAACATCTCGACCTGTGACCTTGACCTTGAACTGTGTCCAACTTGGAAAAAAATGACCATGCCCGGGGACATGTTAATGTTTCACAAACACATCTTGTTAAAAACTTAACATTGGCCATAACTTTTCATTGGTAAGTGATATGGCTTTCATACGAGGGTAGGCTGAAAAGTTCTGAGCCTGACCAAGATCCAATGGTTTGTCCATGCTGAAAGTACCTTATTTTTCAACATAGTCTCCCTTCCTGCCCACACACTTTCTCCAGCGATGCTGCACTCCTTGGATCCCAGTGGTATAGTAGGTCTCATCTTGGTCCCTGAAATACTCCTCCACAGCAGCTATCACCTCCTCGTCTGACTGATAATACTGCCCAGCCAAGTGCTTTTTCATGTTTGGAAACAGGAAATAATCTGATGGAGCTAGATCAGGTGAATACAGAGGGTGATCGACAAGTGTGAAGCCACAGTCATGCACAGCAGCCATTGCGACAACCGATTTATGAGCAGACGCATTGTCCTGATGGAACAAGACCCCTTTTGTCAATTTTCCGGGTCATTTAGCCTTAATTGTTTTTCGCAATTGTTTTAGCAGATCTGCATAATACTCCCCATTAATTGTTCTGCCCTTTTGAAGGTAATCTATGAATATTATGCCCTTGGCATCCCAGAACACTGATGCCATCACCTTCCCTGCAGACGAGACGACCTTTGCCTTTTTGGAGGGGGTGAGCCAGGGTGCTTCCATTGCATGGATTGACTTTTGGTCTCTGGCTCAAAGTGATGAACCCAACACTTATCCTGGGTGACAAAACGGTCAAGAAAACCATCTTGGTGTGCTTCAAAAATAGCCAAGTTGGCTTGTGACAGGTTCAGTCTGGTCAACTTTTGGTCAGGCTTCAAAAGCTGTGGCACGCATCTGGTGGAAACCTTCAACATTCCTAATTCACTGTGTAGAATGTTCTCTACTCGTTCACGGGAGATGCCAACGGTGTTAGCTAACTGATTCACAATTAAACGCCTGTCATCCATCACGGCCCTGTGCACTTGGCTGATGGTTTCCTCAGTTGTTGCCATTGTGTGTCGTCCACACCAGTCATCATCTTCAAGGCTGTCCTTGCCCATCTTAAAATTTGCTGCCAACCTTTTCACGGTTGCATACGAAGGAGCATCATCCCCTAATGTAGCAACCATATCGGCATGAATGTCCTTAGGAGCTAACCCCTTTTTATGGAAGTACTTGATGACACCACGATGCCAGATTTTGTCCATTTTCTCAAACACGTGCTAGTACATGTATCAATTTTCAAAGTCTAGAATTTCTACGTTATTGCAGGTAAACTTGAACTCATTTGAGTCAAATCAAGTAATAAAGGTTTGGATTTAATGAATACAAAATTTCATGGCTCTTTGATGCCTGCTTCTTGGTCAGGCTCAGAACTTTTCAGCCTACCCTTGTATTTCACATGTGCATACCTTGTCACAATACCTTTCCAGTGGTACCAGAATGTTTGACCTTGTTACCTTAATCGCCCCGCCCATTGGGGTTTGAAGAAATAGATGGGCTGCATGATGCTTCCATGCAGAGTTGAAACCGACCGCACACGCATACTGGTAACCCGCTTAGACGTTCTAAGCCTGCCCAGGCAAAGCGGTGCCAGTTGGACCAACCATGCTTATAAACCCTATTGGTTTCATTTGGCAACAGGGCTTGAGATGTCATTTCATCTCAATGTTGGATAAAAGTCCCACAAATCAGGAAGTAACGTCTCCAAAATGACATATACAGTGTTGACGGGGACGTTAAACCTCAAATCAAACAAACAAACAAATACACATAGAACCACCTCAATGAGGTTGTTCTAATGAGGCATTCTATCATGCTCCCACAATCTGTGTTTGGACTTGAAATAAGAACAATATCAAACATTTTCTTCTGAAACTGCTAATTCCAGAGATATGAAAGATGTCATTTTAGGACATGGATGTGTTTGTCTAATGTATGATTTTGCCGGTGACCTAACAAGTGTTAATACAGTAAAATTCCTATATTAAGACCACCTTTAGGACTGTTCAAAAGTGGTCTTTAAGACCACTTTTGAACAGTCCCATAAGTGTTCCCTGATCACAGGACATTCTGTGCAGAAAGCACAAAGAAAGAATAACTGCACCCTTCTAAACAAGTTTTATAAAGCAAAATTAGTCTTAATTTTATGTGGTGTTAATAGCAGAATTTCACTGTACATGTATATGATTAACAATTAACATGAATGATCCCTGTTTGCTGTAAAAACCTATATTTTTCTGTTGTTGTTTTTTTTTTCAGTTGTTTCAAATGGAGGAGTTTGTTAAGAGTGAAAGAATTAGTTTATACCTGCACATGAAAGAGGAGGTCCAGACAACGAACATATTGAAACGACTGTTTGCAGATAACAAACAATGCTTCATTCCATATTATAAAGGTAGATTATATTACTGGGCGCAGGAAATTACATTGACACATTTTGTACCAGAAACCCCAAAATGGGTACCCTGGCAAACAGTGCAGGCCCAGATCAGACACCGCAGAATGCGGCGTCTGATCAGGGCCTCCACTGTTTGCTAAAAGTTCAGCCATTTTCCAAATAAATTTTGATGAAAACATAACCTGACACCCCTAAATTTTGAAATGGACTCCTAATATATATAAGGAGGAAGATTCCATTTGGTTCAAAAAGGGTTAAGTTATGAAAACACCCTATTCAAATATATTGAAAATTTCAGCAACAAAAATTGAAAATATTCAGATAAAAAATTGTGAAATTTTTCACATTTCTACTCAAACATTACGCAAACACGCCTATACAAATACATTGCCAACTTTATCGCCGAAAAAATGAAAATTTTATGATGAAAAGTTGTGATATTTTTCTCATTTCTGCTCCAAATATAGATTTTGGGCACTTTCGATGAGGCTGTTCAAACGAGTACCCACAATCTATATTTTAGAGCAGAAATAAGAAAAATAAGGTATACCCCCGGAAACCCCTGTTTTACTATATAAAAGTGGAGTTCAAGGGGGTCCAAATTATATAGGCATGTTTTCGTGATGATATAGATTGTGGGAACTCATTAGAACAGCCTCAGCAAGGCAGTTCTAACGAATACCTATAATCTATGTCTTTGAGCAGAATAAGAAAAATAGTATGAACCACTGTGAAAAAGAGGGGTTTAATGTTGTCAAAATTATATAGGTATTTTCTTGATGAAGTTCTAAGGAAATATTAGGGAAGAATGCATACTACTGGCAGAAAATAGGTCATTAATAACACAAGTTTTAAAATGCCAAGGACACTTCTGGAGCAGATGAAAATCTAATTTTATCAATTGACCCCAGGTTACTAACTACAAAAGCTTCCCCCCTGCTATTGTCCACATGACCATCACTATCCATGTACAAAATCAAGGTAACATTTTTTTTATAGCATCGCTCTTCTTCTCCCTATTATGTCAGAGGTCTGGGGCCAGTTGTTCAAAGCCTTGTTAGCTTAACGAGCTCATTAGTGGTCATATTATTGTTAACTGTTCTCGCAAGTACAAAATCTAAAATTTTGGTATTTTTGCTGAAAATAACAAAACAAGAGCAGCTTTTGCAAAAGCTGCTCACCTTTTTCAGCAAAAATATTAGCATATTTGCCATATTAAACGATCAAAGTTTTAACAATATGTTAACTAATGACGTTGTTAGTTTTGAACAACTGGCTCCTGGTTATCTGTAAAATCCGGACTGGGCTGGAGATCTGGGTCATTGGCAAACAGTGTTCTCCAAGTTCAGATGTTTGTTAAAAGTACAGGAAATTAAGGATCAAATGAAACAGTGTATGTTTGCCTTTGAGGACCATCTTTCCAGCCCGCACTTGGTGACAATCGGCCCATCAGTGCTGTTAGTACTTTGATTATAATCTGCCTAGGGTATTATATTATACTTTCTAGTGTCAGTCCATCCACCCAATCTCACTTCATATATGATCAATAAGGTGAGTATTTATTAATCGTGTCGTTGTGGATTGTTCACGGGAATGGGAACACCTTCAGGGGAGGCAACTCCTGCAAATGTATTTTTGTCTCCCATGTCAAAAGGGTCAACTCTTAAAGAATAAGAATTTTCTCCCCCAGAGCAAATCATTTCATTTAAGAGTAGACACCTTTTTCAGTGGGACATGGCTTTTAGAAAAGCAAACAGGAAGTCCCAAAAGTTTTCTCCCTTTGAAAAATGGCAGAAAAATCTGCCAGTTATGAACAAATGTTTTTGGACTATAATTATGCAATAATATGGATGAAACTTCACAGAGACATAGACCACTAAAATTAGCATGTTGTGGCCAAGCAGCACTATTTTGGCACTTCTAATTCATGAATTATCAGCCTGTGATGTTTTTACAAATTTGATTCACGATTCGGCAAGGAGTAAAAAAAGTGCCGACAGAATGACAAACAGTGTAGATCCTGATCAGACTGCTCCTTCAGTCTGATCTGGTTTTGGCTGTCTGTCCTAATACTTATGATAGTTACAGTACTTCAACCCTTGATGTCTGCCCCCTCCCATCGGGGCTTGGAGAAATAGATTGGGCTGCACGATGCTTCCACGCAGAGCTGATACCGACCACACATGAGTACTGGTAATCCGCTTAGAACGTCTAAGCCTGCCCAGGAAAATTGCTGCGAGTTGGCCCGTCCATGCTTATAAACCCTATTGGTTTCATTGGGCGGCAGGGATTGAGATGTCATTTCATCTCAATGTCGGGTAAAAGTCCCACAAAATTGGAAGCAACGTCTCCAAAATGACCTAAATAGTGTTGATGGGGACATTTAACCTCAAATCAAACAAACAAACAAACCTTGATGCTAATTTACAGATGTATAGAAACCAAAGGAAGCATATTGTAGCCAAAGACTGCCACTGTGGCCACTGGTTCTGAGTTATCTGCCCTTATATCAAGAATGTTGTTTTAGCCAGTAGCTCCTTAATATATGGAATAGGTAGCTGAAACTTCACCAATATATTGAGCACTAAAGGTAATATATTTGTGGGATTGTTAAAGGGTAAAATAATTAAGTTTTAAAAGAGCTCTGGCCCTTGTCAATTCCTGAAAATATTTTTTTACCTATTATTCCTTTACTATATGCAATTTATGGATGAGTTTATTAAATGTATAGACCACTAATGGTAAGGTAGCATATTGTGGCCAAACAGCAGTGTTTTTTGTCTTTCCAGTTCTTAATTACTGGGTACCTGCCTATGATGTATCCAGCCATATTTCAATCCCATTCTAAGTCATGTTCTTCTGTTCTCTTCATCCATGTAGACTGGCACCAATGCAAACAGTGTTGATCCATTTTCTGTTCTGATTCTGACTAAAACTTCTACTGTCCAGATTCAGAGATTAAAACTCAGAGTGAAAGGATTACCGGTAAGCCTATTCTAGCCGATCTGTAGGAAACTGCAGGAAGACCTATTGCATTGGTGGCAGCAGTAGTGGCAGCAGTGGTGGCAGCAGTGGTGGCAGAGAAAACTTCAAGATAGCTCTAATGACACTCCAAGATAGCTCTCTAATGACACTCCAAATTAGCTCTCTAATGATACTCCAAAGATAGCTCTCTAATGATACTCCAAGATAGCTTTCTAATGATACTCCAAAAATGCTCTAATGATACTCCAAAGATAACTCTCTAATGACAGTCAGATAGCTCTCTAATGATACTCCAAAGATAGCTCTCTAGTGATACTCCAAGATAGCTTCCTAATGATACTCCAAGTGGAGGCCCTGATCAGACGCCCTGTTCTGAGGCGTCTGATCTGGGCCTGCACTGTTTGCCAGGCTACCCATTATGGGGTTTCTGGTACTAAATGGGCTAATGATACTTGAAGATAGCTCTCTCATGACACTCCAAGATAGCTCTCTAATGATATGATATTAAATAAATAGCATGAAAAGAATGGGGGTTTTACATGAGTGTTCATGTATTATTGAATTTATTAAACAAGTTGAGGAAAAAGGATAAAATGTGAGACTGTGCCGAGCATTTTGTCCCTTTTCCTCAACAAGTTTAACAAGAATTGTGCAGTCGATGGCATGCCATCGCATATCCCCATGCCACTACATAATCTACTCACCATGCCATTTGCTTTGATATGTTACATGACCATGTTCTGGAAATTTTGATTTTTGACCCCCCCCCCCCCCCCCCCTATGGGCCCCACCCCCTGGGCCCACCCCTAGGGATGTGATCAAAATTCCAAAAGTGTCATTCACTCCCCAGACCAAAGATCTATCAGTTCCCAAAGTTTCAAGTTTCTATCTATAACCGTCTAGGATGAGTTATCCGGTAAGACGGACGGACATATGTACGGATGTACGTACATAAGGATGTACGTACGTACGGACGACGAAGACCATTACAATATCCCCACTTTAATAACACATGATGATGAGCATGAATGCAAGATGAAATTTAAAATATATTTTATATGTGACTTTTTTTCTTCACAAAAATGTCAATATTACGCCATTAGTAAACTCAATGTCATTAAGGACATAGCACATGTAACTTGACAGTGCATATCTAAATACACTGTAATTTGCATACACCACAACATCATTATAACACTATTAATTATAACATGGTTTTGAATATAACATGGTTTCAAGATGGACCCCAAAAATGTATAGATTGTATAAAAAGGTTACCATAAATGGTAATTTTTCTATATAATCTATACTTTTTCTTTTGATATAACATGGTTGTTAAACCAACAGGTGTGGTGTATTTAATTCACTAGTGGATTACCAAATTTAATACATGACGTTATTGCATTCTAAAATGGGAAGTCATATGATGAAAGTCTTATATTTGCTCCCTACTGATATAACAAGAGCTGTCGCATGACAGCATAGCTCGCCTGTTTTGCGCCTTCAAGAGATAAGGTGAAACTATTGAACCATGAAATATAGATCACACTGACCTACATATATTTTAAGGTCAATCATCAGGTCACATGGAACATATATTCCAGAGGTTACATTTCAAAATCTGTGTCTGAATTATATGGCTAATCATTGAACCTTGAAAATAGGTCACACTGACCTAGATATATTTCTATGTCAATCATCTGGTCACATGGAATTGAATATTCAGATTTGAAGTTTCTCCATCCAGTAGTATCCAAGATATAAGTCAAAGTCATTGAACCATGTAAAAAGGGTCACACTGACCTAGATATATTTTGAGGTCAATCATCTGGTTGCATTGAAGTAATATCCCAGGTATAACATTTTGTTATCAAAATATTGTTCAAGATAATAGGCAAAATCACTGAGCCATGAAATATAGGTCACACTGACCTAGATAAATTTTGAGGTCAATCAGCAGGTCACCTGGAACTAATAATCAAGGTATGACATTTCTTTATCAAATAATATTCCGGATAATAGGCAAAATCAGTGGACCATGAAATATAGGTCACAGTGACTTAGATATATTTGGTGGTCAATTATCAGGTCACATGGATCTAATAATCCAGGTATGACATTTCTGCTTCGAATAGTATTCAAGATAATAGGCAAAGTCACTGAACCATGAAATATAGGTCACAGTGGCCTAGATGTATTTTGAGGTCAATCATGGGGTCACATGGCACTGACCTAGATATCTTTTGAGGTCAATCGTGGGGTCACATGGAACAAATAATCCAGGTATGACATTTTTCCATCAAATAGTATTCAAGATAATAGGCAAAATCACTGAACCATTAAATACAGGTCACAGTGACTTAGATATATTTGGTGGTCAATTATTGGGTCACATGGATCTAATTATCCAGGTATGACATTTCTGCTTCGAATAGTATTCAAGATAATAGGCAAAGTCACTGAACCATGAAATATAGGTCACAGTGACCTAGATGTATTTTGAGGTCAATCATGGGGTCACATGGCACTAATATCCAAGGTATGACATTTCTCCAACAAATAGTCTTCAAGATATAAGGCAAAATCACTGAACCATGAAATATAGGTCACAGTGACCTAGATATATTTTGAGGTCAATCATGGGGTCACATGGTACTAATATCCCAGGTATGACATTTCTCCAACAAATAATCTTCAAGATATAAGGCAAAATTACTGGACCATGAAATATAGGTCACAGTGACCTAGATATATTTCGAGGTCAATTATGAGGTCACATGGTACCAATATCCCAGGTATGACATTTCTCCAACAACTAGTTTTCAAGATATAAGGCAAAATCACTGGACCGTGAAATGTAGGTCACCATGACCTTCACCCTTTTACACTTGAACCAATGTCAAATGGTTGGCTGATATATAACCAATTGTGTTGAAACTTATATAACAAATTACAAAGGTGTCCTAGATTTGACCCCTAACCCCACCCCATCCGTCCTCCCAGGCATGAACCCAGGGGTGTGTTGTCTTGGAATCTCAGAAGACATGCCCGGGTATCCAACTTGTAAAATATGAATCCTTTGTGATGAGTGTCTGTTGAGATATAAGCAATTCAAAAACTTTAACACAGTTTGACAGAGGTGTTCTAGATTTTAACCCCTAGCCCCACCCCGGGGCATGGACCCAGGGGTCTGTTGTCTTTGAACATCAGAAGACCCTCCCAGGTACTTAAGTTCCAAATATGAGTGCTCTGTGATGAGTGACTGCTGAGATATAAGCATTTGAAAAACTTTAACGCAGTGTGACGGGAACGCACACACACACGCACACGCAAACGTGCACAAATGAGGTGACAACAATAGCTCTCCATGTACTTCGTACAGGCGAGCTAAAAAGCCATCTGCTTTTAGGTTCCCTTATGAAGATGGTGAAACTGGAATCCTGGGAAGACTACATGCATCTTCCAGAAAACAAATGGAAAATCAAGCAGCCAGCAGATGATGATGTGAGACCTGACGCTTTAGATACTGGTAGGTATAGTCCTGGCTGATAATAAATTCTAATGCACTTACGTATTCTACTTGACGTCTGATTGAAAAACATCAAGATTTGCGACAGTGTATTCTGCAATATATTGTCGGAAACCCGACGTCATCACACAATGTTGCTTTTCATTGGGTGGCATTTGGCTTTAAGGGCTCACAGGGCTTGCTGCTTTGGGCAAAATAGTACACTTTTTAACAAAATAGCCGAATATGTGCATTAGAATGAGTATAACTGTATTGAAATCTGTGATTTTGGGAGGTAAATTGTCGGTTTTAAAGTTGCAAATTCCGTTTTATGGCTTTGCTGAGGTGTCGCCATTAAACGAAATTTCCCACCATAAAACTGCTGATTTACTTCCCCAAATGACAACTTTGAATACAGTTATCCTCTAAATGACAGAAGTAAAACAACATTTTTTTTTCTGACAGACTGACATAACCAGAGGTGCAGTCAGATCAGGGTCTACACTGTTTGCCATTACACAAAACTAATATAGAAAGCAAGCAATTTAGACAAAGAAGAGATGAATTGAAATGTAATTTCAGATTTTAGAACATTTTTTATTGGCTGATTAGAAGAAATATGGAAACCAATTAAAGTAAACCCTCGTGAGACACACAAACACAGATGCATTCATGAACACACGTGTAGAGAAAGAGAAGAGGAGATGACATGACTTTGATGGGAAGAGCATGATCTGACAGCTTTACAAACTATCTTAAATGAATAAGAAAAAGAAGTAACAATATGGAAAAATACAGTAGAACTTCGATGGCTCAAACACCGATGGCTCGTTTACCATGGATGAGTCGAAAACATTCTTGAGTCCCTAGCAAAATCCTCTACATAAGAAATAATGGGGGATAATTCAGAAGATTTTAGTCTTTTATTTTGCAAATGTATGCTGTGTGTACTCATTAGAATCGCCTCGATGAGGCGATTCTAATGAGTACACACCGCATACATATTCATTATAGAACACCGAAAAGATGTCAAAAAGTATCTCGTTATGCCTCCTGACAGTAACCTCAGTGGCTCAAACTACCCCTGTCTCGAACAGATTTTCGTGGTCCCAAAGGTGTTCAAGCCATTGAAGTTCGACTGTACAAGGGATGTTGAATAAGTTTAGGTGATGGAACATGTCAACAGTAGTATCACTGACTGTTTAATATTTATTAATGCTCCTGCTTTAGCAAGGCCATATAGGGATCTGGGGTCATTTGTTCAAAACTAACAACATTTTTATGCCCCCGGAATCAAAGATTCGGAGGCATATAGTTTTTGGTCCATTTGTCTGTTTCTCTGTTTGTCCGTCCGCAAAAACCTTAACATTGGGCATAACTTTTGAATGGTAACTGATAGGGCTTTCATATTTCACATGTGCATTCCTTGTCACAAGACCTTTCAAGAGGTACCATAAATTTTGACCTTGTGACCATGACATTTGACCTACTTTTGACCTCCTTTTTAAAAATTTTAACATTGGCCATAACTTTTGATTGGTCAGTGGTAGGGCTTTCATATTTCACATGTGCATTCTTTCTAGTGGTACCATAATTTTTGACCTCATGACCTTGACCTATTTTTTAAAAACTTTAACATTGGCCATTACTTTCGATTGGTCGGCCCCCGCCCATAGGGGCTTGAAGAAATATATGGGCTGCATGATGCTTCCACGCAGAGCTGAATCCGGCCCCCACACTAGTACTGGTAAACTGCTTAGAGGATCTAAGCCTGTCCAGGAACCGCGGTGTCGGGTAACAGTCCCACAAAATTGGAAGCAATGTCTCCAAAATGACCTATACAGTGTTGACGGGGACGTTAAACCTCAAATAAAAAAACAATACTTTCAATTGGTAAGTGGTAGGGTGTTCATATTTTACGTGTGCATTCCTTTTCACAAGACCTTTCTAGTGGTACCATAATTTTTGACCGCGTGACCTTGACGTTTGACCTACTTTTTAAAAACTTTAACATAGTCCACAACTTTCGATTGGTAAGTGATAGGGCTTTCATATTTCACATGTGCATTCTTTTTCACAAGACCTTTCCAGTGGTACCATAATTTTTGACCTCATGATCTTGACCTTAACATTTGACCTACTTTTTAAAAACTTTAACATTGGGCATAACTTTCGAATGGTAAGTGATATGTCTTTCATATTTCACGTGTGCATTCTATGTCACAAGACCTTTCCAACGATCCCATAATTTTTGACCTTGTGACTGTGATCTACTTGAACATTGGCCATACCTTTTGATTGCTTAGTGATACTGGTTTCATATTTAACATGCGCTGTCCGGGGGCATCAGTGTTTCACAAACACATCTTGTTAATCATTAAAACTTTGATCATTTAACATGGCAGATATACTATTTTTGCTGAAAAAAATGTGAGCAGCTTTTAAAAAAGCAAAAGCTGCTCACATTTTTTTTCAACAAAAATACCACTGTATTACATATTTAATTTTATAGGACATTTAACAATATGCCCACCAATGAGCTTGTTAAGCTAATAATGCTTTGAACAACTGGACTTAGGTGCATTTATTTGTCCAACCGCCAACATTTAGCATCATTGATCTTAATGTTCAAGTCCATTTCTCAAGAATTGTAAGTCAGATTTGACCCTCATAGGTGCAACAGATCCTTTAATGTAATTCTTGTTGAGTTAACCATTACCACTCTCTTGGCTAATTCAGCAAGAATAAGTAAATTGTGTTTACCCTTGAAACCCCTCCCCCCCCCCCACACAAAAAAAACACTTCTCTATATAAAATGTGTGGAAGCCATAAAAAGTCTCCCTGCCTTTCATCATAGTGTGGATTATATTTTCTAGTCCTTTGGGATCATTGACTCCACTGTGGAATTTTGAAAATATCTGAGGGTAACTGATGAGGCGTAATTGGCTGAAACTAGCTAGAAACAACTTGTACACACTAGTTTTCAGTTCTGTTCGGTAGTCCTTGCTTCCAAAGGATTACCCTTATATAGAACATATTTATGAGGGTATTCATTTCATGGGCTTGTCATCATGATGACACAATGCTAAAGTCATCTTTAACATTAAACCCTGACACTTATGATCAAAAGTTTGTGGGTTCGAATCCAGCCACCGGAGGCGAGGTGTGTCCTTGGGCAAGACACGTTATGACAATGCCCCACTCAACCCAGGTGTGAATGGGTAGCGGTGGTGTAAAAGTCACTCCCTCTCTTTTGCCCCCATTTGATAACATCCAGAATGAGTGTTCAAGAGCGATAAGCTCAATGAGCTCGGAGCTTTCATCGCAATCGAACTAAAATAAATTAGTATTAACTAACCCTGACACGTACATCCCAGCGACAAAGTGCATTCCTTTATATCTCAAAAACGTTTATTTTTCTGATGAAACTTTGTGATATTTGTCTTATCAATGTCCTCAATTAGGCGGTTCTAACCAGTTCACACAACCTATGTCCTGGAATGGAAATGATGTACAGAGGACCCTCGTTATAACGACAGTATTTTGTTCCTATTATTGTGCCGTTATAAAGAATTTGTCATTATAAAGAATCCCAGTTAGTAGTATGATAAGTAATAAAAGACCTTTCTCCCATCGTTACTCCAAGAAACAAATGTTTTAGATATTTGTTAGAATCGCCTCAGTGAGGCGATTCTAACAAATATCTATAACATTTGTTTATTTGAGTTTAAGATTACAACACACTTTCATGACTATGGACTCGATCTGTGCATTTCCAACCCAAGGCAAGCTCATGCCGCCTGGAACCGAGGCTAAGCCTTTAGCTAAGTAGTCTCTACTCAGATTGCCGTTATAACGAGTTTTGCTGTTATAAGGAATATTTGGTATAAAGAGGGTTGACTGAATATCCATGTACACCTCAGTTTTCTCTGTATAAATTTGGGTTTACAGGGGTGATCATTACAACACAGACTTGTAAACGGGATGAAGTTGCCTTATTTGTTCCAGGTGGTCTTGATCTAATTCTGATGCCTGGGTTGGGATTTACAGCAGCTGGTGAGAGGATAGGCAGAGGGAAAGGTTACTATGACACCTATTTACAGCAGTGCAGAACCAAAGGGTTCTCTCCCTTCACTATAGCACTAGCTTTCAATGAACAGATTTGTGATAAAATACCAGTTGGGGACAGTGACCAGAAACTGGATTTTGTTTTGTATCCTGACAGAGTGAAATAAAAAAGTTTTGATTTTATGGTTTAAGTCATTTTAGCCAAGAAATGTTCAGAAGATGATCAGCCTTGCTGTATCATCCTAGCAAATTTGTAAAGATTCATTTTTTCAGATACAGGCTTGATATTTCTTGTGAATTGTCTGCTGAGGTGACATATCACATGAAATGCCAAGTCTTAGTTTCTCTGGAAAATAGGAGAAAAAAAGAAATTGTTGTCATTAACACGTTTAAAGGTTAATGCATGATTAGGTCCCTGCACCAGAGATGAGGGGTTTATACAGTTATGTGAACCCAAAGCAACAGATAAGGTTGGTATTTGAGAAATAGATCAGCTCTATCAGTGATTTATTGAGTGATATATCACTGTTTTTGAGGTCAGTTGCAAAGAAGATCAAATCACGAGTGCATTGCGCGAGTGATTCGTCTACTTTCAACTGACAAACAAACAGTGATATGTCACTCAATAAATCATGGAACTAGAGCTGATCTATTTTGATTGTTACACACTAAAAGTCGATGAAAATGCTATGGATTTCTTCAGATTCTCTCTGTCTTTTGCCATTGATGAAAGGAATCCCGCCAATATGACCGACTGTATCACATTCGTTTACCTGTTCTCATAGTATAACAAATACAGTCAAACCTGTCTTAAAGACCACCTGTGAACAAAGACCACCTGTCTACAAAGACCACTTCCAATTCCTCCCATCCAATTATACTATATAATGCACCTGTCAACAGAGACCACCTATGCACTAGGACCAGAGGACAGTCAAAATCCTTCCCAAATGCATATTTTTACCCTGAACAAAGACCACTTTGTTTTTTGAATAGCATTGACCAAAGTTTTAATTGGGCAATTTATTGTTTGTGGACATCCTTTAATGATATTATAGTGATTCATTATTAAAACCTGACATAATGTTACCTTTAGATTTCATTAGTGAATTATTCACCAACAACTAAGAACATTACATTTATTTAATTGTACAACAAATATGCATTATTTTCAACTTAAAGATTACAAGCTTTTGTACATGTATTCTCACTTGGACTAGACAAGCAAATTTTTGTCTTCTGGCATATGCACACAGAAAATGCCTGTAGGAGCCTGCAAATGTGTGCAGTCGCGACGGGGTCCTTCCTTTGTGCAAACTACAACATGATCTGTCCGTATGACGAAACATGCGCATTTGATATTAACGAGGGCTAGAAGGCTTTTTTTCGCTTGACATGGTTGGTGTTAAAAATTGTAATCATCATTCGTGTCCATGTAGTGTGATAATGATGATTAATTTGTACTTCATGATTTTTTTAGCTCACCAGAGCCAAAGGCTCCGGGGGAGCTTATAGGATAGGAAGTTGTCCGTCGTCGTCTGTCGTATGTCGTCGTCTGGCGTCAACACTTTCAAACGACATCCCATCTGAAGCCACTGGGCCGATTGGGCCCAAATTTTATCTTTAGCATCCTTGGGCTGGGGGATTGAAAGTTTGTGTTTTTTATGAAAATCGGCCCATTAGTTTGGTTGCTATGGCAACTTGTAGTTTCCATAGACTTATAATGGGGAAAATTGAAAAATGGCATTTACTGCCAAGCCTCTGCAGATATTTTGACAAAACTTGCATAGAAATGTTCCATAGGCAATCTACTATCTGCCGTATGATTTTAGGCCTTCTGTTCATTTTTATTGGTTGCCATGGAAACCAAAATGCCAAAAATAGAAAAAAAATACTTAAAAAATCATCTCCTCAGAAACCATATGCTCTAGGAGGCTGAGACTTTATGAAAATATTCACAATATTTGCCTTTACAGGTTTTGTGTTTTTTATGAAATTTGGCCTTTTAGTTTTGTTGCTATGGCAACTTAGAGTTTCCATTGACTTATAATGGGGAAAACTGAAAAATGGCATTTACTGCCAAGTCATTGCAGATATTTTGACAAAACTTACATGGACATGTTCCTTGAGTAAACTTCTCTTAGCCATATGCTTTTATGTCAACCTGGGGGTCCGTTGTGACGGGGCCATGCCCTGCCCCCTCCACTTCATAAAATGCCTTATATCTCAGAAACCTTACAGATCCCAACCCCTAAACCATATATATTCTTGTTCCTTATGATAAGATGCATTAAGTGACACCAACCTGGGGGTCCCCTGGGATGTGCCGGGTACATGCCCTGCCCCCTCTATTTCATAAAATGCCATTTATCTCAGAAACCATTCAGATCCCCACCCCTAAACTATATATATTCTTGTTCCTTATGCTAAGATGCATTAAGTGACACCAACCTGGGGGTCCCCTGGGATGTGCCGGGGACATGCCCCACCCCCTCCACTTCATAAAATGCCATTTATCTCAGAAACCATTGAGATCCCCACCCCTTAACCATAGATACTTTTGTTCCTTATGATAAGATGGACTCAGTGACACCAACCTGAGGGCCCCCCCGGGATGTGCCGGGGCCATGCCCCACCCCCTCCACTTCATAAAAGGCCCAATATCCCAGTAACCTTACAGATCCCCACCCCTAAACCATATATATTCTCGTTCCTTATGATAAGTCGCATTCAGTGACACCAACTTGGGGGTCCCCTGGGATGTGTGGGGGCCATGCCGAACCCCCTCCACTTCATAAAAGGCTAAATATTCCAGAAACCTTACAGATCCCCACCCCAAAACCATATATATTCTTGTTCCTTATGATAAGACACATTCAGTGACACCAACCTAGGGGTCACCCAGGTTGTGCCCGGGCCACACTCCACCCCTCGACTTCACAAAAGGCCATATATCTGAGAAACTATTCTGAGCCAACCCCTAAACCATATAAATTCTTCTTCCTTATGAAAAGATGCAAACAGTGACACCAGCATGGGGGCCCCGGGGTTCCATGGGCCATGCCCCACCCCTTCATTAAAATCCATATATCTCAGAAACCGTTCAGATCCCCACCCCTAAACCATATATATTCTTGTTCCTGATGATAAAACTCCACTTAATAATAGGACATATATCTCAGAAACCATTCAAATCCCCATCCTATAATCACATAATCTTGTTCATTGTTATTAGACACATTCAGTCAACCCTGTCTTGGGGGTCCGAAGGGGCCATTTCTCTCCCTTCCACTTCATTAAAAGGCCTCATATCTCAGAAACCGTTCAGATCCCCACCATTTAACCATGTATATTCTTGATCTTTATGATAAGACATATTCAGTGACAACAATCTTTGGCTTTTCTGGGATCTGCCATGCCGGAATCCCTCTATTGCTTAAAAGGCCTTACGTCTCAGGAATCATACATATCCCCACCTCTAAACCATATATGTCTCTGTTCCTTTTTATAAGACCCATTTAGTGACACCAATCAGGGCTCCATTGGGCAGTGCCCACCTGAGCTCTGGTTTATGAAATTTGGCTCTTTGGTTTGTTTGCTATGGCAAGTTAAGGGTTTCCATTGACTTATAATGGGGAAAATTGAAAAATAACATTAATGCCTCTCAAGATATTTTGCCAAACTTTCATAGAAATGTTCTTTTAATAATGTTCTTTTTGGCCTATTGCCACAGATGGGAAATTGTCAATTGTCATCTATTGTCTTCAAGCGACATCAGACCTCTGAAGCCACTAGTCTGATTGGGTCGAAATTTTATCTGTAGCAGCCTTGGGAGCAGGGCTTCCATGGTTAATTAAAATACATTGCTGCCAGTGGGCAGTGGCCCCCTGAGCTCTGGTGAGCATTGTGGCCAATGGGCCTCTTGTTTTTCCGTTGTCATGTATATATTTGTAAATATGTTGCTTTGCAGAGGGCCTCAAGGAAGATTGTTTCGACAATTGAGTCACCCTCTTTAAATAAAGTCTTTACTTACTTACTTACTTATTCAGGTGTAACTGGGATTATCCAATACATATCTGCATAAATGCTGTGAAGTAATCACTGTCTTCTAAAGAGGTAGAGCAGTTGGTGCAAAACTGACCTCCACACACCTTTCATAAATCTAGTGATTTCTTCATATTTGTGGATATCTATATTACTGCAAATTTTGAGAAATGTGCTAATCGCCGAGCGTGCAGTGCCCAGGGACCTATACTGTAAGCCTTGGGTATACAGTTCAGATAAGAATTTCAATACATGATTAATGTCGGGTCGAAGGGGACTAATTGTTTGTCCACAGAATGAAAACCACTTGCTAATGTATGTGTTATACTGTCTTTTCGTTGACAAGCGCCAAGACTTGAGGATGAGATCACGTGCTTTCCTCGGCACTCCTTTCCTTTTGAGTGCTTTCCTGATATAGGAAAACACCCTAGGCTCATCTTTTTCAGTGGATGTTTTTTGTCTGGCTTGTGAGGTAGACTCAAGATTTTCTGTGGGCTTGGGAGACTAAAACACTGTCCGCAAATCAGGCGTAATAGGCACGGCCACCAACTTTGCGTTGGCCATATCGGGGCAATGAGAACTGCCATCGTCTCGTCTTCTTCCACCTTCTGTAAGATCCTCAATATGATGCTGAAAGGTGCAAAAATGAAGAAACAGTCATTAACCCATGTGAGTGAAAACGCATCTATTTCCAAGGCGGTAGGATCTGGTCTGCGTGACACATACTTTTTAAGTTTGTAATTTAACCTTGAAGCAAAAAGGTCTACTGATATTTCTGGGTGAATGCTGTGTATTTTGTTGAATATATCAGAATCAAGAGACCATTCAGTGTCATCATTTATTGATCTTGATTCCTTGTCTGCCTCACAGTTTTCCACTCCAGGTACGTGGGCTGCACTTATATGTATCTTTTTCCCTAAGCACCAAAACCAGATATCACGTGCTAGGGCATTCAATTCAGACCTTTTTCCCCCAAACTTGTTTATGTAAGAGCAGCTAGTTGTATTGTCCATGTAAATTCTGACATGGATCTGAGTGACATCTTTGCAAAAAGTTTCTGAGCATATCTGGCAAGCTTTCAGCTCAAGAATGTTAATATGCATGTTTTGTTCACTTGCTGACCAAAGGCCCCCTGTCCTAATATTCCTAGTCTCATTGAATGCACCCCACCCTGTTTTCGAAGCATCTGAATATAACACGAGTTTAGGTGTACCATGTGAGATCACCTTGTAGCTTAAGTTAATATTTTGGATCCACCACTCAATCACAGGGTAAATGTCAGAAGGAATGGTCATAAAACTGTTATAGTTCCCACAATGCCTTTTCAGTTCTATGTCTGACTTTCTCAAGAGGTTTATAGAATAGAGGTGCGTATTCGACACCCTGTTTGGTTGCCACGAGTTTACCAATTAATTTTGAAAACAATCTAATTTCAATTCTTTTCTGTGCAAGAATACTTTTGCACAAGTCAATCACATCTTGACACCGTTCAGGTGTAAGCCGTACTGTCATTGTAACAGAGCACAGCAAGAATCCTAGAAAAACAATCTGCTGTGTGGGAACTAATACAGATTTCTTTGGGTGAACTGTAAATCCAAGGGAGTCCATACGTTGATCCTTGAAGACAGGAATCATCGATATATGCGGAACTTATATGTCCTTTAGCTCTTAATGTGGCAAAGACAATTTTTAAGATTTTTGTAAAAACACGGGGTGAGTGAGTGAGTCCCATGATTAATGCAGTGAATTGAAATTTTCTATTTCTATGCCAAAATCTGAAATATTTCCTGTTTGCTTCTATGATGGGGATTGAATAAAATGCTTCGGACAGATCAACCGACCCGAAAAAACAGTTTTTCCTCATTGCATCAATGGCCGATTGTAAGGATTCCATCTTGAAATGAATTTTCTCCAAAAAATTTTCATTAAATTTTTTAAGATTCAAAATTATTCTCACTTTCCCATCCTTTTTTGGCCGAAAGAAGATATTGGAGATATATTCATTGTTATCTGTTACTGTTACCTCTTCAATAATCTTGCATTTTAAAAATCTTTTGATTTCCTTATCTATTTGGATTTGTTCCTCATCTGAGAATTTAATAGTTTTGGGAATACTTGTTTGTTTTGGTATATCCTCAATTTCAACCCTATAACCTGAAATTGTGTCCCTGATCCATTTATCACGAGTCAATTCGAACCAATTCTGTTTAAAAAGTTTAGTTTTCCCTGCTTGGAAATTTTCAAGAGTGTTCATGAGGTTCAGGGACTGGAAGACTTTCAAGTTGTCAGCGGTTGATACTAAGTCTGATTGTTTTTGGGATATTTCAGGAGAAACGCAGTAACTGGTACCTACTTGATTTATCTTTTGTTTCCCTGTTGATTTCTCTTTCTGTATTGGCCTTGGTTTTTGTGATGTTGATTGTAGTTGGGGTTGTTGTTGTTGAATTTCTTGTGCCCTGGCTTGTATCCCTGTCCATAGTACTGATTGTTCCTGTGGGACGACTGTCTGTATTTGTCGCCCCTCTTCTTCCCTAAAAAATGCTGTGGCATCAAGGTAAGATTTCCTTTGGTTCCCTCTAGTTTTTTCACAGCTTCTTGGAAGTTGTCGCCAAAGAGATGAGTGGCTGATGCCTCATTTTGGCACAAAGCCCTGTATGTGGGTTGCAGCTCCTTTTTTATTCGCTCTGTCCTGTTTGCGTTTGTCAGTTTAATATTCAAAGTCAGGATCTTAAAGGTATCCATTATATGCTCAGATGCTTGCTTTGGCTGTTTGTTTCCTTGAAGGCATTCCAAGGCCTTGATAGTTGGGATCAAAGCCTGCCCATAATTTGCTATGGCCTTTTGTTGAAGGTAGTCCACAGTCTTTACTTCCCATTTCATCTGACGCCAGAGCCCTTCATCCACTTTCAGAATCTGTAGATTTTGAATATTCTTTGGCCGTAGATGTTTTTCTTTCAGTGCCTGCAATTTTTCATCCTCTTTTTTACTTCTGGTCCCTCTTAGAGCCTTTTCACTGATTCTGGCCATCTGTTCGCTCACCTCCTGCCCGGTTCCATCCTCAATCTGAAAAAATTCTTCGAGTTCTTCTAAATCATCAGGTGGTGACAGTTCAGTATTTGAGGAGTCCATGAAGGAGTCTAGTAACTCATCCTCAGAATCTTCTGATTCCGAACTTGGTTGTGGTGAGGCATCCGGGTTTGGTGGTGATGACATACTGTGAAGGTATGAATCATTTTTGGAGCCAGAACACGTCTTTTTAGGCGCTGGTTGGTCCTCTTCCTCCCCTTGAAACTTCCTTTTAAGGGATTTCACATCCTCTCGAAGTGTAGACACTGCTTGTGCCAGAGTTTTAATGTCCTTTGTGGCCTTGCTGAAAACGTTCATTTTAGCTGAGAGGTCTGACAGAACTTTTTCAATGCTGAGACCAGGGCTTTTGTTTTGGTTCCCTTCAGCGCCTCTGCTACCTTGCGCATGCGCATGTTGTTGCGCTTCTGTCTCGGCGTTGTCGCCGCTCTGGCCTTCAGCCAACTCCATGTGCGGATCTGAAAACCGAATGGAGAGAACTTAGTGCCTCAAAAACTCCCAAAATTTTGGAATTATTTGTAACTAGGCAAACTGTTGTGACAAAGTCCATTTACGTCATAAATGACAAAAATAAGAGTGGACTAATTTGTTATTGTCAAATCACCGAGTGTAGGAATATATGTTAGGTTAATGAATGGGATAGATAGCGCATGGCTACCCTGGCTTTGAGCCAACACGTATGGAACGCGTAAGAAACGCTGTTGCCTCGTGAAACATCCGTTACAAAAGCGTACGATATGACGTACGATACAACAAAGAACTAACTCAATATAAAATTCGCACAGCTAAGAAATGTGTATTCTCAGGGGAACTATTTACTACGACTGATTCACGGTACTTATGGCGCAATAATACGCGTAATAAATTATTTCCCGTACTATTTTATGCCTGCCAAATATAGGCTGCGCAGATAAATGCGCACAGAATGTCGGGTGCCTCGCGCACTGCATGCCATGAGCCATAATAATTATGTTGCGATTCACGCAGAAAAACGATGATGTATATCGTTTCTGAACCAAAAAAGATCCAAAACATCTTTTAATTACGTGACGTATAAAGGGCTGAATCGCGTTGTCGCGAAAGTTGCCCATAACTTCTGAAAGAAGTTCCCATTAGTAAACAAAGATAATGGCGATCACATGGCGAAATAACTTTGACCAGCTAGGAGAAGGGTAATTTCGATGTATCTTTATGATTGATAATAGGCCCAGGCTGTTTCATCGATATTCAGTCACAGCATTCGATCTTTCAGATCTCGGCCTCCAACGGATAAACATCGAAACAGATTTTATTATTTAATTCCACAAATGTAAATGGCGGGTTCGTACAATGCTAGAAAGTTTCCAGAAGTGGAGAAAGAAATTAGAGGACTACGGAATAATTACGATAACTTACCGATCCTTGATCCTCTATCAAAATTTAACTGAATATAATCAAGATTTTACGAGTGTTGTCCTTTTAAAATTATGAGTCGGTCAGTAAATAAAAACTTTTCTAAAACTTTTTTGCTCTGAGACTTCCGAGTTTGGTTGCTGATAGCTTCGTTCTGATGAGTTCCTGGAGGCTAAGCT